>CM040397.1:15360470-15440470 GCA_022702515.1 Ilyophis sp. 1 JC-2022 | reverse complement strand
GAAGAATGAACTTTGATATATATGGAATGAACTTTGATATATATGGAATGAACATTGATATATATGGAATGAACTTTGATATATATGGAATGAACTTTGATATATATGGAATTAACTTTGATATATATGGAATGAACTTTGATATATATATAATGAACATTGATATATATGGAATGAACTTTGATATATATAGAATGAACTTTGATATATATGGAATGAACATTGATATATATGGAATGAACTTTGATATATATGGAATGAACATTGATATATATGGAATGAACTTTGATATATATGGAATGAACTTTGATATATATGGAATTAACTTTGATATATATGGAATGAACTTTGATATATATAGAATGAACATTGATATATATGGAATGAACTTTGATATATATAGAATGAACTTTGATATATATGGAATGAACATTGATATATATGGAATGAACTTTGATATATATGGAATGAACTTTGATATATATAGAATGAACTTTGATATATATGGAATGAACTTTGATATATATGGAATTAACTTTGACATATATACAATGACCTTCGATATATATAGAATGCACATTGATATATATGGAATGAACTTAGATATCTATACAATGAATCAGATCAGGCATCAGATCAGCGCATCTCATTTGGTTTTTATTGAGACATAATCCATGTAATTCAACGGATTTTTAATTGATTTGGGACTGAACATTATATTATTATCTGAATTTTGAGGTCAATAACTTCAGCAAAGCAATGGCTGCTGAAGTCCGAGGGTCAGGTTACCTTGGAAGACCAGGCAACATGTCAATTTACCCATTTAGAAATTAAGTTGTTGGTGGCAATAAAGTATTTATCTTTTAATATGAACGGATCAGAAAAGAAGGAAGTTGGTGAAGATGGCCTGACAGCGATAACCACGTAGAAGCATGAAACAATCAAGCTCAAGCTAGTTAACATTAGTGCTAAATTAAACACTCAAATGTGTACACGCTTATTTCCATCAGTGCAGGAGATCGCGGAAATACGCGAACCTGGACCCTTCGAGCTACGCAAACCGTTTTTACTTTTCCACTGACATTTGAGAAAGACAAACCAGAGGAAAGCACAGATCGAACAATAAAGTAGTTCACTGTTGTAGCCTGCTATAGCATCTTTCGCTGCAACGCTCGGTTTTGCCTTTCACAAATGTCAGTGGGAAAAAAACGGTTTGCGTAGCTCGAAGCGTCCACGTTCTTGTATTTCCGTGAGGTGTGTTTCGGCCCTGACCTTAGTATTTAGCTATCATGATCTCCTGCACTGACTGAAATAAGCGTGTACACATTTGAATGTTAAAATGTAGCACTAATGTTAACTAGCTTGAGCTTGATTGTTTCATGCTTCGACGTGGTCATCGCTGTCAGGCCATATTCACCAACTTCCTTCTTTTCTGATCCGTTCATATTAAAAGATAAAGACTTTATTGCCACCAACAGCTTAATTTCTAAATGGGTAAATGTGTTGCCTGGTCTTCCAAGGTAACCTGACCCTCGGACTTCAGCAGCCATTGCTTTGCTTCTAAAAATCTGTTGCCGTTTGCTAATTCAACTAGCAATAACAGGAAACGGAAGTTATTGTGAACAGGAACGATATTACGATATTGAATGAAGTTTTGAATATTGAATGAAGTTTTGTATATTGAATGAAGTTTTGTATATTGAATGAACTTTGATATATATAGAATGAACATTGATATATATGGAATGAACTTCGATATATATAGAATGAACATTGATATATATGGAATGAACTTTGATATATATGGAATGAACTTTGATATATATGGAATGAACTTTGATATATATAGAATGAACTTTGATATATATGGAATTAACTTTGATATATATAGAATGAACTTTGATATATATGGAATGAACTTTGATATATATGGAATGAACTTTGATATATATGGAATGAACATTGATATATATGGAATGAACTTTGATATATATGGAATGAACTTTGATATATATGGAATGAACATTGATATATATGGAATGAACTTTGATATATATGGAATGAACTTTGATATATATGGAATGAACTTTGATATATATGGAATGAACTTTGATATATATAGAATGAACATTGATATATATGGAATGAACTTTGATATATATAGAATGAACTTTGATATATATGGAATGAACTTTGATATATATGGAATGAACTTTGATATATATGGAATGAACATTGATATATATGGAATGAACATTGATATATATGGAATGAACTTTGATATATATGGAATGAACATTGATATATATGGAATGAACTTTGATATATATGGAATTAACTTTGATATATATGGAATGAACTTTGATATATATAGAATGAACTTTGATATATATGGAATGAACTTTGATATATATAGAATGAACATTGATATATATGGAACGAACTTCGATATATATGGAACGAACTTCGATATATATGGAATGAACTTTGATATATATGGAATGAACTTTGATATATATGGAATTAACTTTGATATATATAGAATGAACTTTGATATATATGGAATGAACTTTGATATATATAGAATGAACATTGATATATATATACAATGAACTTTGATATATATGGAATGAACTTTGATATATATACAATGAATCAGATCAGGCATCAGATCAGGGCATCTCATTTGGTTTTTATTGAGACATAATCCATGTAATTCAACGGATTTTTAATTGATTTGGGACTGAACATTATATTATTATATTTTTATCTGAATTTTGAGGTCAATATAACAAGTGAGACAGAAAAATGTAGCAATCTATCAGATTGTAATACAGGCACATTTTTGCTCCGCTTCTTATGGGTCTTCATGAGGTTTCTCTGTGTGTGCACTGCAGTCAGTGCTGTTTACAAATTTAGCTTGTGACTTCGGCTGGAGGGCTGAGGGGACCAGAGAACTTGTTCAGATGCTTTTAGATATTTATTGACACATTTGCTGTTGCATGTTGTAGACTGGGGATGTGGGGGGTATACTAAAAAGCAAGAGTATTGAGTTAGCTGAATAACTGCACTAAAACCCGTAATCCTCCCAAATCTGGAATATGGACTGCAGTAAAAAGCTGTTCCGGGTGCTACTCAGTGCAGTTATCCAGCTAACTCAGTAATCCTGAGTTTGCGTTTGCAAGTGTTTCAATAAATGCGTCATTATCTGAAAGCATCTGAACAAGTTATTTGGTTCTGTCCGATATCGATTGTCACAGAAAATATTGACTCTTTTAACTTCACTCCATGTTCCAGATTTAGGAGGGTTTACTGAAGTTTTACAAGGTGCAGTTAATCCAGCTCAGTAATCCTGCTTCGTAGTATAACCCCCCCGCCCCCGCCCCCACCCCAGTCTACAACATGCAACAGCAAATGTGTCAATAAATATCTAAAAGCATCTGAACAAGTTATCTGGTCCCCTCAGCCCTCCAGCCGAAGTCACAAGCTAAATTTGTAAACAGCACTGACTGCAGTGCACACACAGAGAAACCTCATGAAGACCCATAAGAAGCGGAGCAAAAATGTGCCTGTATTACAATCTGATAGATTGCTACATTTTTCTGTCTCACTTGTTATATTGACCTCAAAATTCAGATAAAAATATAATAATATAATGTTCAGTCCCAAATCAATTAAAAATCCGTTGAATTACATGGATTATGTCTCAATAAAAACCAAATGAGATGCCCTGATCTGATGCCTGATCTGATTCATTGTATATATATCAAAGTTCATTCCATATATATCAAAGTTCATTGTATATATATATCAATGTTCATTCTATATATATATATATAGCTTGTGTTTTTATGGAAGACAAACTAAATATTAGATTACAGTAGGTGACTGTATAAGTTTAATCATTGAAAACAAATCATACAGCAATGCAGTAAACTCAACTGTATTTTACAGTAAAAGCAAAAACAACAGTAACAGCAAAAACAGTAAAAGCAAAAGCAGTTACAATAACAAAAAACTTCACAGTAAAAAGAAAAAAATGCATTTCAGTGCTTAAGCAGCATCTTGCCTCTCTGCTGCATTTGGCCACAGCATTTCATCTACATCGCATCTGATGTCTTCATTTGCAAGGCAGCGTTGGTAAAATCTTCGGGAGTGTCTTATCCACCCCTGGCACTGCTGGGCTGTAATGTCATCGCACGCCTTATCCATGGCCTGAAGGAGTGTCGCCTGCTCATACGGACGCCGATCATACACCTTCCACCTCCAGGCCGAGAAAAACTCCTCTATGGGGTTTAGAAAGGGGGAGTATGGTGGAAGGAATTGTGATCGGAACTCTGGATGGGCTGTAAACCAGTCTCGCACAGCCAATGCACGATGGAAGTTTACATTGTCCCAGACAATGATGAACACCATCTGAGCATTTGGCTGTACAAGACGATTGTACAGCCCCTCCAGAAAATGTATGAGGCGCATGGAGTTGTATGCCCCCAGCAGAGGGTCACGAGCCTCAACTCCATTGCGGGAAATGACAGCACACATTGAGATGTTGGCTCCACGCTGTGGCATTTTATGTAGTGGTGAAGAGATTATCAATTGTGTTGCAATGCTACTCACCTGGGCAAGGTTGTTGGAAGTACTGAGACATGACTACAAACACATGTTGAATTGATTTAGTGATCTGCATTTGTATTAACAGTTTTGCACTTTGTATGTCCGCATAGGATATAGTGTCTTAATGTAAGAATTCTGCAAGTCAGTTTAGCACTTTGAGTTAACAGTTTTACACTTTGTATGTCAGCATAGGATGTAATGTCTTAGAGTACGAATTTTGAAAGTCAGTTTGGCACTTTGTATTTTGAGTTTTGTACATTGAAATTCTGCTGTGCAAAATGAGTCAAAGCAATCGTAAAAAACTGTAATAACATATTTAACATATGAATACATTTTTTTTTTTGTTTTAAGGCATTTTTTGTCTTTGTCTGTCCATAGTTAACAAAGCAGATTGCAACATGGTCATTATCTTTATTGTTTTTATAGTTTTTTTGACAGTGCCTCTCACTTTGTATTAAATATAGAATGAGTATTTAAATACATCTTTGTTGCTGAGACTACCTTCAGTGATCATTCCATGTGGAATCTCACAGTATGTCATTCTGCATAACTATGCCTGTCAGGCAGGACAACACAAATTGTTCTTGTAATATTTACATAATTCAGTTTTCTTTTGTTGAGGATGCAACAATAATCTTAACTCTTTTACTGAATTGCATTTTTAGACATTTTTCAGCTTTTGTTTTTACTTTTCAGCATTATGTTTTGGGTGATAAACATCAACAAATGAGCCTGTGTCAGTAGAAAACCTAAATTTCTGATATTAATTGTTATACAATTTTGATTTCCTGAGCAGAACATGTTTGTTGATATCAAACTATGGATATCTATACACTATTGTATGCTGATGAAAATAAATAACCAAATAATTTGAAAAATCCTGTTATTCCAAATTACATTTTTGATGGGAAAAATGTAATTGTTAATAATTCAAATGCATAAATGACATTCTTAGAGAATAAAACATGTTAAAATATATACACAACATTTTAATGAACGCTGAAAGAGCTTCAATTGGCATTTTTAACTCATTTACATTTTTTCCCATTTTTAAACTCTTATTCGTCACTGACCCATGAACGTGTGAATAGCTAAGTGTGTGAATGTGTTTGTGTTTAGAGCACACATGCCACAATAGCAGCGCTGAGCTGAGACTGGTTGTTTCTACCCAGCTCTCTAACCACAGTCTATAACAAGCTGAGCTAGCATTACCATCTAGCCACAATGTCATAATATCACACATGCAGAAACAGGATAACGACAGACAGTTCATATGACTTCTTTCCTGGCCTTTTTTCATTTAGTGCCTCTAGTGGTGAAACATGTTTACTGCCGCTTAATCAGTAAGCAGGTGAAGGGCACTACAGTTGCTTTCAGTAGCAGTTTTAAAATAACATTTCAGAGATGGCTAAATTATGAATGTTTGTTCATACAACAATTTTTTTCAGAGGTTTGTGATTCCTTTAAAAGGTAATTTAAAACATGTTTAACAAACAAAACAACAAATAAATGCTCATTATGATATGCGTGCACATTATGTGCACAACCCAATTTGCCAGGTTGCTATCTACAAATTATTTTAGAAGACGGCAGATTCGTTTTTATTAAATTTAGCCAGTGTGGTGAGGAGCGTTTAGTGTGAGCAATGGTGCTGTCTGGATTCACTTATCACATTTTAATCTGGGAGATATGTAAGATATGAAATATTAAAAACACAAATGCTTTAATATGCGTTTAATTATTTACCCATATAAACGTATACCACTGTTATGACCAGACAGCTTACAGGGCGGAAAGCCTATCATAAAGCAAAACCCTGTCATTGCTCTAATATTTTCACCTCAAATAAACTTGGTTTTGAGGGAAAACTAGTGGATTAAGCACTATAACATGTAGATGGTTTTAGAATGTCTGTGTTTATACAAGGAAATACAGTTTATTGAGTAAACAATCTTGACGACAGTAGCTGAGCCTTTTCCTGGTAATATTCAGAATGTGATCACTTTGGGCCAAATATTTTTGTTTTAGTTACACACTGATATCTTTGAAAATATTACCATATAAATGGATATTTGATGTATAACCTTGTTCAGAAAAAGCCGTGAATCGGCCCATTTTACTGGGAATTTTTTTTATGACTAAAAGGAGAGTGCCGGGTTTTAAGTGTATCAACAGAAGCCAGCATTACTGTTAATGCTTGGAATCATGCGGCAATATCATGGCCTCTTACCGAGAGCGGATCTGTTATTAGGAAGTTTAAACACATATGACAGATAAGGGAATGCGCTTATGGTTTCACAATGCTACTTTTGCATAAAATAGGTACATCAAGCACCTTTATTGTTGAATGCTCCAAACTGTACTTTGAATGTAAAAAGTGCACTTTGTTACATTATTTTGCTGAGTTTGTGACTATGGCCACATAGTACATGTGGGACCAGATATATGATAGACAGATGTTGGGACTGAATGCTTAGAGACTGGTTAGATGATACACAGATGTTGGGCCTTCATGCTTAGAGACTGGCTAGATGACACACAGATGTTGGGCCTTCATGCTTAGAGACCGGCTAGATGACACACAGATATTGAGCTTGAATGCTTAGAGACTGGTTAGATGATACACAGATGTTGGGCCTTCATGCTTAGAGTGTTACGATCCGCTCCGCTCCCCGTCCCTTCCTTGGTGTTTTCCTCTGTTTTCCCTGAACCTGATTGTGTCATGTCTGCGTTCATTGCCTGATTGTGTCTACATTGCACATTATTACTTGCACCACATCTTAATGACACAACTCACACCTAATTGCTTTCACCGCATTCCTCACGTGGTTTTCTAATTGTCAATCAATTCGCTGATCTCGCACGCATTTCCCGCAAGCTGCAGTTTATCAGCTCTAATGACACTAGTTATATTAACCGTGCTGTTCCTGTGATTCCTTGTCAAAGTATTACGGTTTGTCAGAGTATACGGTCCTTGTCTTGTTTGTACTTGTTTCCCGATTGTCTAGTTTTACTAGACTCGAGCTCTACGACCCAGGTCTGGATGCCACACGCCCTGATTTCCCTGTGTGGATCCTGACTCTGCCACCGCCTGATCCTGCGCTGCACCTGACTACAGATCGCACACCCTGGTTTCCCGGTGTGGATCCTGACTTGGCCACCGCCTGATCCTTCCCATCGAACTTGGCTCAATATCGCTCATTGCGACTTCACCTGTTCCTGCTCACCAGTTCACTGTGGGTTCCACGGTGGACATCGCCCTTACCTACAGAAAATAAAGTCTTATTTTCTAAATTCCTGTCTCGTCGTGCATTTGGGTCCTTCCCTGCCGGTCTGTCACAGAATACTTTGACCAGACATGGACCCAGCCGGCGTAGAACAATTTTGCCGCGCCATCACCTGCCAGGCTAACCAGATCGCCCAGCTATGCAACCGCCTGGAAGAAGCACGGGAGCTGTATCGGGGCATGGCGGACCGGACAACCCACTTGGGCACCCTGGTAACGCGGATGGCTGCCCAGACTCCACTACCCCGCCTTGAACCGGAACATCCACCTCAACCGCCGGCGCCACCAGTTCCGTCCCGTTTCCTGCCTCCTCTCCAAGTGTGGGACCCGCTGTCCTCCTGTCCTGAGCGGCCGTTCCCCCTGTGCGACGCAGCCGTCGCCGCCGGCCCCCTGAGCGACGCAGCCGTCGCCGCCGGCCCCCTGAGCGACGCAACCGTCGCCGCCGGACCCCTGAGCGACGCAACCGTCGCCGCCGGACCCCTGGGGGAGGCAACCGTCACCGCCGGCCCCCTGAGCGACGCCGCCGCCGGCCTCCTGGGCGATGCAGCCGTCGCCGCCGGTCCCCTGGGCGATGCCGCCGCCGGCCTCCTGGGCGATGCAGCCGTCGCCGCCGGCCCCCTGGGCGATGTCGCCGCCGGTCCCCTGAGCGACGCAACCGTCGCCGCCGGCCCCCTGGGCGATGCCGCCGCCGGACCCCTGGGTGAGGCAACCGTCGCCGCCGGCCCCCTGGGCGAGGCAACCGTCGCCGCCGGCCCCCTGGGCGATGCAACCGTCACCGCCGGCCCCCTGGGCGACGCAGCCGTCGCCGCCGGCCCCCTGAGCGACGCAGCCGTCACCGCCGGCCCCCTGAGCGATGCAGCCGTCGCCGCCGGCCCCCTGAGCAACGCAGCTGTCGCCGCCGGCCCCCTGGGCGATGTCGCCGCCGGCCCCCTGAGCGACGCAGCCGTCGCCGCCGGCCCCCTGGGTGAGGCAACCCTCGCCGCCGGCCCCCTGAGCGACGCAACCGTCGCCGCCGGACCCCTGAGCGACGCAACCGTCGCCGCCGGACCCCTGGGGGAGGCAACCGTCGCCGCCGGCCTCCTGGGCGATGCAGCCGTCGCCGCCGGCCCCCTGGGCGATGTCACCGCCGGCCCCCTGGGCGATGTCACCGCCGGTCCCCTGAGCGACGCAGCCATCGCCGCCGGCCCCCTGAGCGACGCAGCCGTCACCGCCGGCCCCCTGAGCGACGCAGCCGTCGCAGCCGGCTCCCTGAGTCGGTCTCCTGAGCGATGTAGCCGTCGCAGTCTGTCCCGTCTGCGCCGTCGTCCTCCTGAGCGGTCCTGTCTGCGCCCCCGTCCGCCTGAACGGTCCTGTCTGCGCCCCCGTCCGCCTGAACGGTCCGGTCTGCACCGTCGTCCTCCTGAGCGGTCCTGGCTGCGCCGCCGTCCTTGTTTCCCTCCTCCGGAACCCCTCCACCCTCCCAACTCTCGTCCCGTTCAGTCCCAGCTCTCGCCCCGTTCAGTCCCAGCTCTCCTGTCCCGTTCAGCCCCAGCTCTCCTGTCCAGTTCAGCCCCAGCTCTCCTGTCCCGTTCAGCCCCAGCTCTCCTGTCCCGTTCAGCCCCAGCTCTCCTGTCCCGTTCAGCCCCAGCTCTCCTGTCCCGTTCAGCCCCAGCTCTCCTGTCCCGTTCAGCCCCAGCTCTCCTGTCCCGTTCAGCCCCAGCTCTCCTGTCCCGTTCAGCCCCAGCTCTCCTGTCCCGTTCAGCCCCAGCTCTCCTGTCCCGTTCAGCCCCAGCTCTCCTGTCCCGTTCAGCCCCAGCTCTCCTGTCCCGTTCCGTCTCAGATCCCCTGTCCCGTTCCGTCCCAGATCCCCTGTCCCGTTCCGTCCCAGATCCCCTGTCCCGTTCCGTCCCAGATCTCCTGTCCCGTTCCGTCCCAGATCTCCTGTCCCGTCCCGTACCACGTCACCAGTCCAGCCCCGTTCCATCGCCGCCAGCCCCAGTCGACCAGAACCTGTGGTCCGCCAGGAGGCGTACCTTGACGGGGGAGTACTGTTACGATCCGCTCCGCTCCCCGTCCCTTCCTTGGTGTTTTCCTCTGTTTTCCCTGAACCTGATTGTGTCATGTCTGCGTTCATTGCCTGATTGTGTCTACATTGCACATTATTACTTGCACCACATCTTAATGACACAACTCACACCTAATTGCTTTCACCGCATTCCTCACGTGGTTTTCTAATTGTCAATCAATTCGCTGATCTCGCACGCATTTCCCGCAAGCTGCAGTTTATCAGCTCTAATGACACTAGTTATATTAACCGTGCTGTTCCTGTGATTCCTTGTCAAAGTATTACGGTTTGTCAGAGTATACGGTCCTTGTCTTGTTTGTACTTGTTTCCCGATTGTCTAGTTTTACTAGACTCGAGCTCTACGACCCAGGTCTGGATGCCACACGCCCTGATTTCCCTGTGTGGATCCTGACTCTGCCACCGCCTGATCCTGCGCTGCACCTGACTACAGATCGCACACCCTGGTTTCCCGGTGTGGATCCTGACTCGCCCACCGCCTGATCCTTCCCATCGAACCTGGCTCAATATCGCTCCTTGCGACTTCACCTGTTCCTGCTCACCAGTTCACTGTGGGTTCCACAGTGGACATCGCCCTTACCTACAGAAAATAAAGTCTTATTTTCTAAATTCCTGTCTCGTCGTGCATTTGGGTCCTTCCCTGCCGGTCTGTCACATAGAGACTGGTTAGATGATACACAGATATTGAGCTTGAATGCTTAGAGACTGGTTAGATGACACACAGATGTTGGGCCTTCATGCTTAGAGACTGGCTAGATGACACACAGATGTTGGGAGTTCATGCTTAGAGACTGGCTAGATGACACACAGATGTTGGGCCTTCATGCTTAGAGACTGGCTAGATGACACACAGATGTTGGGCCTCCATGCTTAGAGACTGGCTAGATGACACACAGATGTTGGGCCTTCATGCTTAGAGACTGGCTAGATGACACACAGATGTTGGGCCTTCATGCTTAGAGACTGGTTAGATGATCCTTAATGAAGATCTGCAGAGAGGAAACAGCAGAGAACTGCACTGTAAGACACACTGTAAATGGTAAGCATTTCCCAAGCCTATCATCTCATCGTTTAGCCTTAGTCATTTGTTTTCTATGTGCACTGATTAAGAATTATAATCCCCTTCCTGGCAGCAATGTTAATGACCCATTCCAGTTAATCTTTTTTTCTTCTTCTGAAATGTGCCATAGGCAGCACGGAAACGGCAAAGCACAAACACGTAGAGTATAGCTCACAATCCACTTTAAAACTATTCAAATTTCAGAAGGTAGTCGTGTGATGGAATGACGTGTGACCCACTCGTTGGCAATGTCTTACTGTGTGGGTTGGGTGGTCAAGTCAGAAATACCTGCAATTAAGTGGGTCCAAGTAGTATCTGAATACTGGAACATGTAGTACAGAATGCAAAAAGATTTGCCTGTAACTTTGCTTGCATGCGTTACACTTTTTCTTAATAGAATCTTTTTTTGTGCAAAGTCTATTTGCAATGGAAAAAAACACCTGCATTTATCTGCCAGTTATAGTTAAGGACAAAAGTTGATTGAATCCAAGCCTATGTCTAGATTTTCTGTGGCAGCCAACTGAGAAACCAAACTTATGCGAATCCAAATAAATGTGTCACACTACGCTTCCCACAAAAGTGACACATCAGAGGCCAATAGGGAATAAATCAAATAACAAATTTAAGAGCTCATAAGAAGTGTGGTTACATAAGGCCATGAGTTTATACTAGCTAGAGGTCTGATGCAGTTCATTTTTTTTAATAAACATCCACCCCTTGTCCATCTAATATACCAGGTTATGTGACTCCACTTGGATGCCAGTGTTTTCACCCAGATATCGAATAGCAGCTCACATGGGCATGCCCGTCAAAGGAGGATGCAACGTTAAGAAGAGCGCTTTCAAATTCTGTTTGTCTATTTTTACATCACCAAAGTAATCTGGCGAGTTTTAAGATAAAATGTCCCAGCTGTAAAATGTATGTATATCAAAAAGAAACAACAGATGAGAACGTTGTAATTAATTGGAGGCACAGGGAACGGAACATTGGGAATGTAGTCAGGTAAAATAAAACAGCTTGTTCTCTCCATTGAGAGGAAATCAGAAATAATTTATCTTTTGTAAATGGAAACCCGCAGAACTAAGGAATCAGGATATCAGAATAGGACGGGTGACAATGACTGTTGTGAAAAGATAAGAAACAGTGCCTCGAGCCACAAACACAGAAAACTGCTTTCATGAAACGCCATTCTGTCATTAGCCAAACTGAGATAAATTGAAAAAAGCTAAATGGAGAAAGTGTTTTTCTTTATTGTTTATGTTTGTTAACTCTAAACCAACTTTTAAAAATGTCTTGAAAATGTAAATAACTGTATTACACATTACACAATACGTTCGATTAAGGATGTAAAAATATGAAAAAAAAAAGATGTCAAAAAATGTGCTGTAGCAATGCACATTACTGGAAATGGGAATGAAGGCCTTTATAAAATGTCTCCCCAGAAGAGAAAGAAAATAAGTCCTCCCATCTGAACTCTGAGAATAAGTTAAATGCTAACTTTGAAATGTAGAGCGAGCACTTTCACTGGCAGCACTAGACCTATGCTGAATCAAATGAGAGCCCACACATAAGCCCAACGAAGGCAGTAGTGCTTAACAGATCCTGCACACTGTCAAATTCAAATGACAAAGCTGCTAACATGACTAATTAGCTAAGCAAACGTGTTCTGTTTTTATTCCAACAATGAAAACATTATAATAAGAAATACGTCAAATGTGTGGTTCAAATTATACATACAAGGTCTATTTTAATACTATGCATGTGTATTCTGAGATTGCATTACTGGATGTAACAAAACTAACAGCATATTAACAGTTTTTCTGGATGCTACATCCACTGCAATACACATTTATAAAATAGAAAATGGTAGTAATTGACTGATTGACATTGTGTGTGGACCAAATTCATGGATGCAGTATTCATATCATTTCAACAGTTAACTAATGAGAACTTGTCACATTAACTGGAAATTAAATGTGAGTCAAAAGCATATGCTTGTTTTGTAGTTCTGAATGCTTCAGGCCTGCATGTGCACAGAGAAGTACAGGCTGGTGTGCCAGTAAGATAAATCTAAGATAATTCTGCTGGGAGCTTCTCAGTCCTACAGGATATGCATGCAGGTGTGTTCTTCCTCAGACAGCAGGTTTTCTATATTTGCGATACTGACCGTGCTCCACTCCGCAGTTACCTGTAGGTGGGCATGTAGAGCAATGAAAAATAATTAACTGTAACAACTGAAACTGAAAAAATTACTCGGCTTAAAAAAATAAATAAAAAAATAAATAAATTTTTAAAAAACCTTGAGTTGTCGTGAGTCACGATAAGTCTGGGACCTGAAACCAGAGAGCCAAGTCTGGACAACACACAAGTATCCCTAATACAAGTTCAGCCCCATCCCATCTTATCCCATCAGCCCCAGAACGGGGGCAAGGTGGGTGGTGTGTGTGTGTTGACAAAGCCACGGAGAGGATCTCAGTCTCGACATGGACAATGAGATCTGAAGCCTATCTCCTCTCATTCCCCAACCGCGTCTGATCAGTGCCAGGCGACAAGAGGCCTCTGGCTGTTTGTTATTTCTTTCCAGCGCGCGGCTCTAATATTCAAACGTGGCAAACGCGTCTACCGAGACGAGCGAGCGAGTGAGCGAGCAAATAAATAAATAATTAAAAGCCTGCGACTGTTGCTAGATTTAAATATCTCCTGAAGTGATGTCGCTCTTGTCACCATAAATTAATGCATTTTGAATGGTAATGCCATGGGTAAAAAATAATAAAGGTCTTCTGAGTTGGAGTTGTCAGATTCCATGCTTGCATGTTAGTGTGTCTTTCCAGATGTGACAAATGTGAAATTATTATTTTTTTTATTCCAAGGAATCGTTTACCATGTTTTTATTTTTATTTTTCCCCCCTGTCTTGTAGCCTTTCTGTAAAAGCAGAAAACAACATGCCCATTACATTGCCAAACAGAACTGAAACCACTTACCTGAGAGCAAGGCCTTACATTCTAGACATTTTTTTTTAATCCCCCTGATTTCCACACATATTATTTATTATTTATCACTTATTTTTTTATTTATTTTTTTAACTTTTTTTTTTTTTTGCTTATGTCATTGTAAGGTTAATGGGTTAAGTATCACTGTCCATACAGATGTGAACTTAAATAGTTTGAGTGAACAGATCTACCAGACAAGAAAGGTATAATATTATGTTTTTAGTACTGGCAGATGTAGCGCTGTGAAGGGTAATCGATGTTTCCCCTTCCCCTCCCGCTCTGCCTACAGAGTTTGCCGCCCCACCTAAAAATATATAATGCCAATGTCATTGTTTGGAAACTAATTTACTATCACTTAGAAATCAATAGAAAATGTGTTTGTGTAAGCATACCATTTTATGACCTGTCTTCAGAGGTTATCAACGATTCAATAGATTTGTGGAGTTTGTAGACTTTCCTCGGTTAGTAACAAACTAACAAACAAAAGTATTAGAATATAGTGTTTTGATTTGCGGTAATCTTACAACAGAAGAGTAGATTTGTTTAGGTTAACGTTATCTCAGGAAAGCGAATAACTAACCTAGCTAAATGATAATGTCATCTTCAGCCAATAAGAGCTTGCCACGGAAAATATCTCATCCTAGGAGAGTAACGATCTCATAACTAAGGTTTGAGATAATGAAACTCTGAATTATCCCAATAACGGAGCAGCGTTTTAACAAAGCTATTTCAGCCAGCTTTTTAAAAGTTAAAATGTTAAACTGATAGAATATCCTCTCTTCTCGCATCCTTTTGCATTATTTCCGGTCTCTTGTATTCTTTGATGTCTCTCATATTTTCATGCACTCGTATTGATGACATATGTTTTAGACAGCGCTCTCCACCACCATCATCAAAACACCAAATGAGGAAATATTTTTGGGGAAAATGGTGTACCAACTCTCCAGTAGAGTTCCACAGACTTGTAGACTCTATGCAAAGGCACATTGAAGCTGTTCTGGTGGCTCGTGGTGGCCCAACACCTTACTAAGGCACTTTATGTTGGTTTTTCCTTTAATTTGTCAACCATCTGTATATGCCATTTTTATTTTACATAATACAATTCTGACTGTTGTCGGGATGCTCTACCACATGTGTAGGCAACAAGCAGGCAGTGAAGTGAGGCAGGTCAGAATTTAGTTTTATTGAGGTGTCTACTCTGTACACTGTACACACGGAGAAGAAAAATGAAACATAGGGAAATGGAAGTAACATTACACAACATTACTCTCATTTCCATCCGTCTGGATACAAAACCTTGCTTCTGTGGTGAACCATTTTTGTGTATATTTTCAGTTATGATTTGGATTATTGTCCTGCTAGAAGATCTAACCACGACACACTTTTAGCCTTCTGGCAGAGCCAGCCAGATTTTGGTCGACAATCTCCTGGTGTGTGATGTGCCATGTATCCTAACAAGGTTCCCAGGGCCATTGGACAAAAAGCAGCCTCACACCACCATACCTCACAGTAAGTAAAAGCCTCTTTTCTGCAGTCATGCCTCTTATTACACCAAGCCCACCTTTGGTATTTATCGCCAGAAATCAACATTTTTGTGTCATCTGACCATAGCAACTGGTTCCAATCTAAATTCCAGTAACTTTTAGTAGACTCCAGGTGCTTATGTTTGTGGTATTATGACAGCATAATCTTTCTTCTGGCACATCTTCAAGTTTGTTGGCGTATAAGTGGTGTCAAATTGTACTTTTGGAGACATGTTGACCCCAGGATGCAACCACCTTCTGCAATTCTCAGACTGTGATCGTTTGGTAAATTGTTGCTTCTAGAAGCATCCTCTTCGTGTGCATGGTGGGCAAACTACACGTGCGTTATCTACCAGGGCAGGCTCATCACAGCTCCTGTTGCTTTACACTTCAGCATTACTGTCCTAATGGTGGAATGAGGAAGTTTCAGACATTTTTTCTATAGTTATAGCATGATTCATCAGAGGAACTGGGTACTGGTTTTTCTTTTGGAGAAAATATAATTTTTTTTATGAAGAATTGTTTTTTTCTTTGAATAATTTTACCTAAGTAGATGTTTAGATGTTTTGCATATTTTGAGTGTAAGGTCATGCAGATAAACAACAAAGACATTTCTTATAGCCTTTTTTGCTCATATTTTTAATAATTCTGGTGGGCACTGTACTACATATAAATACTTTGACACAAATAGCAAAACAGAAAAAAAAGCTAAAGCCTGAATTTAAGATGTGTATTACATTTACGGAGTTTGTGCCAAAACTCAAGAAGGATATAGAAAAGCAATATATCAGGAGAAGGAGTACAGATATGTACAGAAAGAGTACAGACGTTTGTTACAAATGATATGCTATTGCCTTGTTAGTAAGGTGAATTGGGTGATTAATAGTTGCACAAACCGGTAAACTGTGTAAAGAGATGGTAGTTTCTCATTTATTCAGCCCTTTATGCTGTTCATTGGCAGGTAAAATGGATGCTATGAGCACTGTATGACAAGCCCTTCCTGTAGCGCAATGCAGAATGCAATCCCATTGCACATACAATGTGCGTGTAAATATGTGAGTTTGTGGAATTCCGTGTCGCATACTACCTAGCTCACTACAATGTCTATCTAACAAACAAACAAAGGTATGTCAGTTCCAACACGACTTCCAAAATTATTACATTACATTAGAAGCACTTCCAAGACGCGCTTATACAGAGCCAAGTGGAGAACAACAGCATAAGCCTCACAATTACAAAAATGCGGTATTACCAAGAAAGCACAGAGGCCCGTTTATAATCAATAAGTGTCAACAATTAATCAATAATATTAATTTGTATGGCAATTAAAGAAAGTACCGCTCGACAGATGACCTATCTTTACACCGCTATAACTATACCATTATGAATTATGATTATGACTCCCAACTTTACATCAGGTGACACTTCTAGTGTTATTTCTAACCTCAGGTCTAACTGAAGGTTAATCTTCGCTTCCAAAGTTAATTTGGATTTCACCTCATTTTTGACACTGGCTGCCTCACCACAAGCTCCTTTCTAACTCTTATTGACATGCAGTATACCTATTGGCCTTGCTTGCCGTGCGGCCAGGCAGTGAAAGATTGTGGCCCAGAGGAGCTAAAATACATTCATATCCATGTATAATAGGTCTATGGAGAGCTTAGCATATTTAAATATGCTTTCATTGTAATTAAAATGTAGTTTTATGTCTTTTCAGCTTCTTTTCTGGTCATGGTCAGAACCTCCTGGTTCAATTTTCACATTTGGATTTTGCAGTTCTATCCATTTTCTGTGCTTTTGATTCCTTCAAAGCTGAGGCCTAATCCTCTTGTTAAAATGGTGAGGTGAGAGAATGCCGTTAATTCACGGAGAAGTCAAATGAGTTCTCTGTACAAAAGCGAATCATCCGCGGGCCCCGGTCCCGCTCAAACTATCTTTGTCTTTTTCAACTCACCATATGACATAAACTTATGTCAAACTTTTGAAGAAAAAGTATCTATTAACTCTTCTATTCATCTCAGGAGATTGAAATATTAATTTAAGCTTTTTTTCTTTTTCACTGTACTGTTCTTCAGCCCTTGAGCTTGCTTTCTTATACTGATTAATGGCCATTTTATTTTTAGGAAAACATCAGGGAAAGAAACAAAACATTCACCAAAAAATGAAAAATACATACGTCGATGAACGTGTT
The DNA here is from genome assembly GCA_022702515.1 of Ilyophis sp. 1 JC-2022. NCBI lineage: Eukaryota > Metazoa > Chordata > Actinopteri > Anguilliformes > Synaphobranchidae > Ilyophis > Ilyophis sp. 1 JC-2022. The sequence continues at coordinate 15,422,743 of CM040397.1, read as the reverse complement.
ATTCGAAATGGATGGTATTGAAGGTTGTATGCAATAAATCTCAACACCGCTGCTGAATCTTTTAAAGTGTGATATTTTATACATGAAGTGACACCTAACCAGAGAGATAGTAATATAACTCTGCACTGACGGATGATTGAATGTCCTTCCTTGTATTACAGTGACTGTGGGTATGGCTGTCTCATGTCTTTATGGTTTGTCTATGCAATGGCGGGACATGGTTAAAAAAAGTTTATGAGGAAACTTGTGCCATTTTTATCAGATGCTATGCCTATCTGTGACACACACACGCACGCACGCACGCACGCACGCACGCACGCACACACACACACACGCACACACACACAGAGTATATACCTCAGTATATAGGGCACATAAGACGCTCATGTTAGCATTTGCATTTATGAATGTATTTTTTACAAATTCATATTTCTTCCATCTCAGTGAGTACAGTGTTATAAACATAAACAGCACCTGGGCCCCATTCTCAAACATGAGAAAGACAGGTGAAGTGCAGGTGACTGAAGTAGCCCGTGTACTGTGTCCATATTTCACTGAAGCACATTGCGCATAAAGTTCCAGAACTTTCTTGTTAGTCTGGTACAGCAATCTTGCCTTTATCTCATGGCAGTGTCCCCTCACTTCAAAACTGAAAGCTGCGACATTCATGAATCCGGCTCCATTATGAAGAACCCCCCGGAATGTTCCGTTTCTCTAAGGTCAGAGTGCTCTGGGATTGGAGCTGTCATCGATGTCTGGATCACGTCAGCCCCCCTTCTGTGCGTTCACCTAATGAGCTCCGTGCTCGTCAGTCACCTGGTAACGCGCCGCCGAGACGCCTCTCCCCTCGCTTTTTCCGCACTCCATTATCGCACATCTGATCCCTGAACTCCGGGAAGTCGGCGCGGTGTCGCCGCGGATCAAACCTTTAAAAGCGCGGCTTCGCAAGGAGCTCTGCGGCTCAGCTAGAGAAGACTTGAAAGTAGCCTCGCAGAGTCCCTGTCACAGTTCATTTTATATGACAGGAGCAGCGGAGACAGAACATTTCCACCTCTTTAAATGAGAAATGAGCGTTGGGACTTATGTAAAGGCGAGGAACTTCAGCCAGCGAGTTTGGCATCTCCATTGACAGGCCTGACTGTGGGAATCAGAGCGGAGAGTGGAGCTGTGCTTTTTCTACTGGCATGCTTTTCCGATTAGACCTACATGTTGCCTGTGACCCCAGCAGCTGCAGAATTTGACTCGAATGCAACGATAACAGTATGGAAAGATAAATTGTAATCCTCTGGTAGGGTTTAGAGGGTGTGTCATTCTGTTTGAGAGCTTTGGATTTGATCTCTAAGCAAAGCTCACTACAATAATACTTTCCACTCAAAAGATTGCAGATGGAGACTAGCATGAGAAATGAGAAATTGATTCCTCCTTTACAATACCAAGATAAGATTTGAACACCAAATTATTAATCGCATAGAATTCAAGGAGAGACAGGGTTCCGGAGAATCTGGAATTTTTTGATGCGGTTTTCCAGTCATGGAAAAAGAGAAAAAATGCCTACATGTCCTGATAAACAATTGGTTGTCCTGGAAAATATTTTTAGTGTAACGTTATTGGCCAAAGCCACAGGTTCTCCAGTCCACAATCGCAATCTATCCCCTCATCAATGATTGCAATCAATAATAGCCCAGCACTATGACACCCAATTCAACTAATTAACTAATCATTGTTTTCAATCAAGGTCTTGATAAGTAGAATTAGGAGTCTTAGTGGTGGGCTAAAACAAAAACCTGGACCCACACTGGTCCTTTTTGGATTAAGATTGGACACCCATGCTCTACATACAGTCCATGAATAATTCAAGCTTTCCTATTGGTTATTTGGAACTTGACGTTGTCAGTAAAAACATGATTTATGAGTGTGGTAGGTACCTGTTTGTGGTACATTTTGAGCACCAGAAGTCTAATGTTTTATTGCTCTTCTAAATCTTCTAATGGTTGTCTTTGTGCAGTCTGAGCTGAAGAGATATCTCTTAAAGAGCATGTTTAAGAGCGGGGTGAATACATTATTAAGCCAGGCTCCATTTTACAAGTCCTGCTTTCAACTTTTTTACAACAGGCTTTGCGATTGGGTCGATTTTCTTCTCGTCATTGCTTTTGCATGCCTGGGAAACAGGCCTGTTCCGCCGCAGCCGCGAGAGTTACACGTTTCTTTGCGATGAGCTCAGCTGTATTTAAAAGCGGGTTTCCCAAGGCCTGTCCCTGAAGGCAGTGATGATGTGTAGCATTGTTCTCAGACTCTTCTCTTTTAAAAATACAGATCATTGATCGTGTTGCAACGCGTTTTTTTTTTTCTCGCTCTTGGGCCCTGTAGAAATACCGTCTGTGAGTTCAGACATTTTCAACTGTACAAAGAAAATCTATTTAATTAGCATGAAACATCTGAACCATTTTAATGTTATGAGCTGTTTGCGACTTGGAGTTATGAGTGACAGAGGTCAAAGCTGTTGTTCTAATTCCTGCATAGCGCCAAATTCGTAATGCTAATTTCCAGAGGAAATGTGCCCTTTTTCAGAAACAATCAGTGCTGGACACACATCTAAATGAAATTGTTCCGCCTCATTGACTTATCCATTGACGGCTTCAAGCTAATCAACAGTAAGAAATGAACAAGGAAACAATAGGTAACCAGGCAACAAGTTTTACCTCGCAATATATCCAATTTGGTATAAAGACAATTAGGCGAGAAAAATATTTCCGTTTTAATTAAAACGTCAACAAGAATAGCCTTTTCTCGCTGTATGCTCGCAACATTAAGATTTACGTATGAAATGGAGCGAATGCGGAAAGAGGGAACAGGAAGGGAATTCTTATCCCACTGCTTCTATTAGTTTCATTTGTTTAATGGATTTCAGCTTGTCTCATGTTCTTAAGATGGTATCCGGCTTTTATTTGACCTGTGACCTCTGCTTGTTATATTCTTTGAAGACTGTGCAATAATTGAATGTAATTCAGACGCATACTATACCCCATTTTTAAGGGATATTAAATTTTCTGTGTTTTTATATAATTTCAGTTTTAGTGTCTGTGCTTTCAACTGGTCTGGGCATTTGTATGTGGGAAAAAGGAGACTGTAGATAGTAAAATGTTGAGGAATTTTCATCATTTTGAGAACAACATGATTCACTAACCCACCAAATCACAACATTCAGGTGGAATCAGCCAAGAAATGAAATACTGATAATGATACATTAAATGTTTTACTTTGATTCAAATGTAGCATAATGAACGAGAGCCCATGTTTGTCAATATTCATTAACGTTATTAGATTCATAAATATCTGTTCCATCTTATTACTTTCTTTTATTCGCTACATACAATGAAATGTTCAAGGCCTTCAGATGCCTATACATGGACTGAAACTATTTCAACTACTTAGAGTTCCCACACAACGAACCATTTAACTGGAAAACCTGTTATTCTCCGTCTTTAATCTCCTTGTGTTTGAAAGGGAAACTCAAAGGACTTTTACTTGATAATTTAATCCCCCTAATTTCAAAGCAACGGTCACAGAGCAGGAGTCGGAGGGTAGAGAAAGGTTTCCATGCTTTGTCTCTCTTGCTGAAGGAGCTTTTCTCAAGGTATGGCAGACATTAGCTCGGCATGTCAGCCTTTTCTGATGAAATTGACAATTTGAGCGTGTCTTCTGCGTGGATGCAGAAAGTGCCGGGGTGGTCTTTCAGTCAGATCCTGGCTTTTCTTCTTCAAGACTTCATTTTAGACTCAGACACTGTACCATGGTGGGATAATACTGCATATACAGAGAGAGTGGGAAACACATGCACACACACACACACACGCACACACACACACACACACTCGTGTAGGAATTACATCTCTTTTTATACACATTATTCCCCCATTTTAGTGCAGCAAAATGAATTGGACAAATTAGCATAATCTAAAATAAACACTTTGTATTTAGTACTTGGTTGCAAATTCTTTGCATTTAATGACTGCCCGAAGTGGTCAACCCATCGACTTCACCAGATGCAGGGAATATTTTGTGGTGATGCTCTGCCAGGCCTGTACTGCAGCCATCTTAAATCTTCCCTGGTGATGCTCTGCCAGGCCTGTACTGCCGCCATCTTAGATCTTCCCTGGTGATGCTCTGCCAGGCCTGTACTGCCGCCATCTTAGATCTTCCCTGGTGATGCTCTGCCATGCCTGTATTGCAGCCATCTTCAGTTTCTGTTTCTAGGGCGTTTTGCCCTCAGTCTTGTCCAGCAAGTGAAATGCATGTTCAACTGGATTCCGGACAGGCCCCTGAAAAATCCCTTGGTTGCTTTAGCTGTATGTTAGAGGTAATTGTCCTGCTGCAAGGTGAAGTGCCGTCCAATGAGCTTTGAGGTATTTGGTTGGATCTGAGCAGATAAGATATTTCTCTACACTGTAGAATTCATCCTGCTGCTGCTGTAAGCACTCACATCATCACTGAAGTTAGCGAGTTCCAGTGGCAGCCATATAGTGCTTTGTATAAGCCGCCATATAGGCCTTTATATAAGACTTTGTTCCAGAACGCTACAGTTTTTTAATGTACCTTTTTTTTAAGCAAACTCTAACCTTGGCCGTTCTGTTCTTGAGGCTTACCAATGGTTTGCCTCTTGTGGTGAACCCCTCTCAGGTTATGCTGGTGTAGCCTTCTCTTTATGGTAGTCTTTGACACATCTTGCCATGGTTTTTGGCAGCCCGGTTCGTATTCTGCAGGCTTTGCGTTTTTTAGCGGCTGCAGGTCAATCTATTGGATTTTCCATCCTCCGTTCCGATATTTTGATCTCACGCTGTCATTATTCCTCGCACCTGTGTTTGGTTTCCTGTCGGCTATATATAGCTCAGGGTTTCCATCTTCCAGTGCTTTTACCTTATCATTTATAGTTTGAACGGAAGCCGGTATAGGTCTTAGGTTCTTGGGCGGCGACTTAACTTCAATATTTTAAGTTACGTGGGACTTGCCAGTGTATTCGTTATTTCCTTTTATTGGATTTAGTTTTCTCGCTTGCACATTCTTTTTCCCGCGGTTGTTTCTACTATTCTCTTGGAGAACGTTATTTTGTCCCTATTTTGTTGTATTGCTTCTTGTTTTGATTCTCTCTTACTGAGAGTTCTGAAGCAATTATTTTGCTTCTTGTTTATTGTTTTCTCTCGAGTCTTCGAGCTTTCGCCCTCTTCTCTAGGGTTGATTTGTTTTGCCGTACGCCGGGAGTTTTTGTGACTACCTCGCAGACTTTTTCCGAACATTTGTGGTTATTCCCTATTTGGGAAAACTTTCTGATCCCCTCTCTGTCGCATCTGGTCTTCCGCCTTACTCCACCCCTCACACATCTATGCCTACATCCTGGAGTTTTTTTGATCTGTTCGACAGTTGAAAAGGGTTTTTTATTAACAATTGAAAGTATTCTTCAAGTCATGGTCTTCTGTGGTCAACCAGGTTGCGTTTTTCCGCCTCATGATCACCTGCTGTACTGACATTGAGACTGATTTGGTTCTTATGTTGAAAAACAACTGCAACAGGTCCCAAATGGAAACTCCACACCTAGAATCAACTCTAGACCTCTTGTTAGCTTTTTTGTGCATAAGCTAATGATGTAAACTTAAAAAACACAGCTGGCCATGAAACAGCTGGCCAGACAATTGTCCAATTACTTTTGCTACCCTAAAATGGCAGGACTATGTATAAATAAGGCTGTAATTCCTACACGGATGACACTTAACACATACCATAAAATTCATGCACATACGCGCACATATACATACCCATTCATAGTAACAGAAATCTGCAGGACCCATTTGTCTTTAAGTTTAATTATTGGCAGGAATTTGAAACATATTTAAATTTAGTATCTACTCGTCTCTGCAATTTTCACTGATGCTGGCCAACAGCGAAAGAATCGTCCAGCGATCATCACGCAAGACTTTAAGCCAAGCAATTGCACAGCTATATAATGTGTGATTTATTAAGCGGTAATTGCAAATTAGGGCTTTAACTAAATTACAACACACAATATATAAAGCCCCAGGGGGCTATTTGGCTCAGCAGGCCACAGTAAAATTTAAATAAGTAACAATTATCCAAAAGAGAATAAAATCACAAAACAACATAGCTTAAACAACAAGTCACAGAAATTTGTCATTTCAAAAATCACATTCTTATAAAAAAACAGTCAATTGCATGGAAATCTGCCAAAGAAAAAGGCAGGTTTTTTTATTATTTTTTTAAATCCTATTTGTCTGTGGAATAACTGCCTTTGAATTTCGCCAGCTGGTGTCAATACAGACTAAATCAGGCATCAGCTCTGAGCTGTAATTTAAATGGTAGTTTTAAAAAGTGGTCCCTCCGCACTACCTCACGGCAAACTCTTGAAGCAATTTGTAGCCTGTCAATCTGCATTTGTGTCTGGGACGCAGGCGGGGAAAGAAGACGTCTCGGTGGCGCTGCCAGTTTGACTGTGACAGGCTATTTTCTCATGCAGAGAGGTGATTTTTTTTTTAAGATGGGCTAAGTGAAATGGGATGGGTATTAAAAAATCTAGTTTTACAGCAATGCAAATACTGCATGTGTCCCAGATATTTGCAATAAGAGCACTGGTAAATAAAGGATGTGCTGGAGAAGGGGACGCTGGAAACTGTGATATTGTGGATTTTGTTTATCAGGAGGTCATGCATCTCTCCCTGCAGCAGAACATTTGAAAGATGCGATGTTTCCCTGTCTGGGATTCCTCTGTATTTATAATGGGATTACTGCACAATATGCACCTGTGTTGCCCATTTTCATCCATTTGTGAAGAAATACCCCGAGCTTCGCACAGCGTGTTGCAGGCAGGTGGCACAAAATCCTATCCAGGCGCGTTCAATCAAACCCCCGCCATGATTTTTCCTTAACATTGAGTGGCAGATTCTGGAAATAATACAATCTATTCCAGTTATGCACAATATTCCTTGTGCAAAACTGGAATAGTAAGGATGAAGACTATGGTTTGTAGGTTCAAAATTATTTTATGTGTGAATGTGTATGTGTGTGTGTGTGGGGGGGGGGGGGGTGCATGTGTGTGTGTGTTTGTTTTGGTTTATTATGAGATGTATTTTATTACATATTTACATATAAGCACAACCCATCCTGCGGAGACAGACATTTTAATTTAATTACATGCAAGACATGTCGCTCTCACCCCTCTAATAAATTGCTGTGATTGACTGTAGATTGGGAACATCCTTATCAGGCCTAGAAATATGCATTTGCGTTGCTTTCCCAATGGCCACAAGTGAATCCAACCATCTCTCCCTCTTTATTAACTAATAAATTATACCACCTACGCTACTATGACACTGTGCATCTGGGTGCCTAGAGACACAAATAAACCTTCAATTATACTACAACTCCCAACTGCACTGTGCATTTCACCTTTACCACTGAGCTCAATTCCTTCCAGGTTACACTGAAAATAAAGTAAACAACTGATTGGCCTTTTTGAAGCACTACCACAATTACTTCCCTTGAAACTTTACCGTTTTTGTGTTTTGTTTTTGCTTTGATCATCGTTTATTTCTTCAAATAATTTTGGAGCAGGGCACAACACAGTAAGATTATACTAAATAACGGGAAAATGTCAAAGATCAAAACAAAGATTGCAGCAGTCATAACAAGTGAAAAGAATAATTGGCTGAGTTGTCCTATTGAAAAAAAAGGGAAGAAATTAATATTTTATTTGATATATACTTACACAAAGCACACAGTGCCAGGTTCAGAGATTTATGTCATTGTTTTTGCATTAAACTCATGGCTGCTTTAAAAAATAAATCCTCTTCACTTTCATTTCTGTAGCCATAGACTTAGTGATATGCTGAACATAGCCCATATGGAAGTGATATGCAAAGCTTTATTAAATCCATGGTTTGTTTATTTGGTGGGTTAGGCCACTGGGATATGGCTGGATATGGCTCAAGAGCACATCTGTGTTTTGTTTAGCCGCCACAAACAGCATCTCTCTGTTTGCTTTACCATCACGGCTCCTGTGCATTACAGGGCCCACCATTAGCGACTCCCGGTCCACGCGGGAAGCTAATGGCCTTGCAGAGAAATTAATCCAGCGACTCGGCCGTTGCCGTGGCGGCCCAGGCGCATCAAACGGAAATGTGATGGATGTCCATCTGTGTTCAATTCTCTTCAGCTCGATTGGATTGAATTCAACGTGCTTTATTGGCCGGACCAACAAGTCGTTTTTGAAAAAGCAGACATGTGACAGAGTTGGACGTGAGGCGATCTGCTTCTGCAAGCTGGGCTTGTCGTAACCATAAGGTTGCAGGTTCAGATACCTCCCTATTGTGCCTTTGTGCTGAGAATAAAATCTGAATTTCTTCAGCAAATTCCATGCTGTAGAAACTAATGAAAGAATATAGGCTGACTGAATCGGCCTGGGCAAGGTGTGTGCCGAGCACAAAATTTTAATAAAAATGTACACTGCAACTGAACACTTTGCTTTACATACAATTAAAGCATATGTTTGTTTTAATTAGGTTCCCCATACATGTAAGTTTCTCAATATATATGTGTGAAAAGAAAAAAATCATTAGATACACCATGCAGGTTTTCTAAGATATCGTTTCAGCAAGTTTAAATTGTAAGTAAAAACATCTCATCACCAACTGGCACACCAGCAAAATATTAATGGAATATTTTGTTATATTTTACACAGGATAGACTGTGATCCTTTAATTTATTTTACACCGGCCAGAAATGCATGGAATGCTCCAGAGAATTAAATACATTATAGGAGATTGTCTCACGTTGTTTTTTTCTTGTTTTAGATTTAATATCAGCAAAAACAATACACACGTACCTTTTGTAAATACCTGTTCTTACTACAAATCGGATCAAGGACACTGCACTGCAGCTGAATATGGGCAAAATGTCCTTTTAACTGCAGTAAGAAAATTATTCCGAACCTGCTGACACCTGCATGGCTTTGTCTCCTTCTCACATTAATAATGCATATTTTAATAGAACCAGCACTCCACCACACTCACACTCACACATGCACACACAGGTGCACAAGCACACATCTACACATGCATCGAGACACATTTAATAAATATTAGAATGCCACATTACATTACATCACATTTGATAGTCCATTACTAATGAATTATATATATTGTATGCCTCTGTCATTAAATCCAGACATAGAGACATACAGCACGTTTCCAGATTATTAAATTGTTTTAATGGACACGTCCACACTTACGTAAGTCAGCCCCAAAGGAGTGCAGTGTCTAGTTACTGTTAACACTTAGCCGACAGGTATTTTTGCCTCGTTCCCTCTTTCCCACCATTATTTTGCTTTGAAAATAATTAGTCAAACATATACGTTATATGGCTATATAGAAACTGGGTCTGGATGGGGTTTATTACTCCAACAACTAACAGACATGCTGCTATCCGTGAACATAAGAACAGAGACTCTCAAAGTTTTTAGACTGGTTACATATTATTTGCTTGATTAACAAATGTGACAACTTTGAGTATTATGGGTGACCACAGTCAGGTCATTCCTATCTGTTTCACGCAGTTCCACTCTCTTAGTTTAAGTCACAAACAACTTTCAACTGATCAAGATCATCGTAAGATATTTTGTTTTTAAATAACTTTCATTCTTGGTTTTTCGACATTTGCTTTTTTCTTTCTGCCTCTATTTAATTATTTTTTTTTACTCATAAAATCAATAAAGCACAAACACAAAACGCTCTAAGATGATCTTATCTCCAAGGTGCTTTTAGAAAACGGGGCCGTGATTATTAAAAGACGAAACTTTTTAACTTTGATGTAAACCGCACAGTTAGCCGCACAAACTTGAGCTGGAAAATCAAGCAATTGCTACTTATTTTAGCTTTGTTACCGGATCCTAAATGCCCGGATAAAAATGCAGTTTTAAGTATGTGTCTAGGTCTGTTGTTTCTTACAAGCCAGATTTTTTGGGGGGATTTGGGCAATTGAGATACGGAGACAAACCCGCCTTTTAATGTACAGTGCCCTCCACTATTATTGGCACCCCTGGTAAAGATGACTTTTTTTCTCATAATAAATTTACTTCAATTAAAGGTTGGATTTTCCAAATTTGTTCAGTGTGACATTAAGCTAATTCATCAAATGGTGATTTTTTTATAACCCTTTTTACTCATCTTTAACAGGGGTGCCAATAATAGTGGAGGGCACTGTATATACTAATACTGCCAGCTATGTATAATTACCCACGCCTTTTAGCAGTGAATAATGTTTTTTTTGTTAATTAAGGAATTAGCAATGGAATGGGAACTCCAGGCAAATTCCTTCTGTGGGTGTGAGTTGGGGCAAGCTCATTTATTTATATTCAGTTCAACTCAACATGGACCACCCATTTCTGAGTGAAGTCATTGCGTATCTCAAGTGAGTATGATCATATCTCGGATACAAATTGGTTCCATTTAGCTGGCAGCGTGTAAAAAAAAAACGCTTTTTAAGTTCCTCAAGACTTAATTTCCTCAAGTCAGAATCTGGCCCTCAGTGTGTAACCTGGATATTCAAATCTTACCCCCCCCCCCCCCCCCCTTGCTCGAGCGATTTAAAAAAAAACGCCTTTTAAATTGTGAATTTTGGTGACTTCTAAAGAAAGATTATTCTAAAAATAATCACGATTAGCATTTAGCTAACTAACTATCTAGTTACTGCGGTAAAACATACTAGCTAAACAATGTATGATTAGCTAGGTTGCTGCCGTCAGAACACGGCGCGACTTTCAAAACGGTCATGGTTATTATCATAATCCCCATCCTCTCTTACGTTTTAAAAATACATCTAACACTCTGTTTCACTTGTTACAATGTTTAGTCAGAGCTGTCAAAGTTTTACCTTTCACTCCAGACTAATGTTAATTAAATATACACTTAAGTTTTTTTTAAGATGTATTTTCAGGACTCAGTTGTAAAATAGATCATTGATCGCAGTGTAATTTTCTCCAAATGAATAAATACATAAATATACAAAATTGTGATAGACCAAGCATCTACATCACACTACAAAACACCCAGGCTCTGCTTTTGCCGAACACACAGAGATCATTCTGTGACATTACACGGTGACAATAGTCAGCTATTTCAACCACTCTTCGATATTGGATCTATTTTGTTGTTATAATAATCTTTCACATTATTATGGTGGGTTTAATATTTTAATCCATCATTGACATCGCAAAAACTAACAGTTAGCTAGCATTAGCAGGATAGGTTAACGTGCTGGCAAAAGTGATTCGCAGGAACCAAATTCCCATTCTGAGCAAAATAGTTCAACAGTAGTGGCATAATGGATACGTCTTAAGCTATTGCTAGTGTTTTGCCTGACTTTTACTGAGACGGGGATCGGGAAGTTTTTCAAGCTAGGTGTCGCATGTCTTTTAGAATGTTTACGTAGCGAACAGGGCTAATTGTTGTTCATGTCTTCACGGCCCATTAGCTATGTAAACATTCCGTGTGACACTCGTGCATCCCTCTCCAGGCAGAGTAGCAGGACAGCAGAGAAGCTACGCCCGAATCGCCTTTATTGAGAGAAAGGGGGGCAGTCGGGACGCAGGCTAGGGTATGGCGAGAGTCATACTCTGTCATACCCAAATGACGCCACTGAGTGGTACTGATTGACAGACTGTCTTCACACCAGACTCCCAGGTAAAAGGAGGGTGTAAAACCAACAGTTCTCAGACCTCGAGGACCGTGATTTGAATACCCGAGAGTTATATAATTTAGGGAAGCACAGCATATGAACCCTCAGTGAATATAAAGGACAATTACTGAAAATAGAGAGATAGAAAAAGAGAGAAATAATTTTTAAGCTCTGAATGTAGTGCCATAGAGCCTTTCAGAGGAGTACTGTAGACAAAAGCAGCATATATTTACAGGGGGGGGAAGCGGTCAGTTCATAAATCCTGTATTATTTTCGTCAAAAGGATGTCCTCATGTGATGCTAGCAGTTTCCCCTCAGGAGAAGAATGCATTTTCTGTTAAAAATGCAGGCAGAAAAAAGTGAGCAGTAAAATGACAGAAAATACATAAAATAACAGCCCCCTTTATGGCCGTAAGATATGGGTGATGATGGAACGCGTGTCGATGCTGTAAAGAATGTTTACAAGGGACTCTTATCTAAACCCCACCACCAATCTTCCACCCGTTGTCATGATCAGCCCATTGACCAAAAATGCGGTGCCATTTTGTGGAGAAAGCCCTCTGACGGTCTTTGTATGAAGCGAGGGTCACCAGGTGCTACAATGTCCCGTTATCTGTGGAGGGGAGACCACCTCTGAAAGCAGCGGCCATAAGAAAAGCCTCGCAGAAAGGTCAGGAGCTGGCCGAACACCCCGGCCAATGGCTACAGTGGGTAATCGCCGTGCGTCGATCAAGAAGACGGAGGGGAAGGGACTGGAATGTGAATCGGGTCAGGTTTGCACTTTGTTGGCCGGCACGGGTCCTACTCGTTACCTTTTCTGGCGTGAAAAGCAGAAAACACCAAGCTCAGCTCTATAGTCTTTATTTCAGAAGATTTCACTGCCACAAGTGGATAATGCATGCATTATAGAAACATGTCAGCTGTCTTATTTTTTTCTCACAAAAAATAGATTTCTTTGTACTTATTTTTTCTCTAACTAAAGGCTTTAGTCGGTTTTATGGCTCCATTTGTTCTGCGACTGGGTCCCTCTGCTTTTAAAGCCTAAATGCAGCGTCTGTTAATCCGCAGGACCCCATTATTTTAAATGGCTTGGTTCCAGCACAAACTGGTAGGATTGGAAATGGTATGCAAAAAGGCAGATTTGCAGAGATTAACTCTTCGTCACTGGCAGGATGAGTTAGTCTCTTTTGTACAGGGTTACTTATCACTTAACACTTAAGTCATAACTGTCATAACTGTCATATGTCAGAAGGCAGCAAGAGCCAGTACATCTGTGCAGCTTAAAAAAGGAACTTACATGCGAATATTCTCATCAAGGTTGACTATTTAATTTACGTGACTCTTGCTGTCTTTAATATTACACAATTGTGTGTGTGTGTGTGTGTGTGTGTGTGTGTTTGTCATGGGTGCAAATAGATCACAACTTCCACTTGTATCCTGTCTTATGATAACGACACATACACAAACATTCTCTCTCTCTCTCTCTCTCTCTCTCTCTCTTCTTCTGTCTCTCCCACCATCCCTCTTTTTTTATTCTTGTCCTCTTCTGGATCCACCTCCGCCGTCTCCAAATCAGATTAGTAGTGGCATATGCTGCTGCCATTAAGGTCGCAAACAAAGGCAGAGGGGCCTAATGTGGTATGAAAACGCAGTGGGATGAAGGAGCAGGAACAAACAGCAGCCGCAGAGCACCGGCTCTCTGAATGAAGCGCACTTTGGCTTCCTCACAGCCTGTCAGTCACACGCACATTCTCCCGCACATTTGAGCGCCAGAGAAGCTCTTCAGTGCCATTCTGAACACTGTCACAGCGCAGCGGCAGACTATTCAGACTATTTTGGTTGGCGGTGAATGCGAGCGATCAAATTATTGGCGTGAAAGCGACGCTGTGCACAATTCTGGTAATCGCCAATCAGTGGATTTGTGAAAAATCCTCCGACTGCTTTGTTCTGGAAGTCCTATCAGAGCTTACATTGGGGAAAATGCTTGTTTTCACACAAGAAACAGTCGTTAGCTTGTGTTTGCGGTGCCATTTTAGCTTGATCGTGTTCATGGTTCATCCTGTTCTTTGCAGCCCGACGGGTTATGAAAGCGTGGCTTCATTAGTCAGGAGTGACGCGATGCATTCTATAATTTCATTATTTGTCAGAGACCAACTACAATGTTTTATTCAAATAAATGACAAGCGAAAAGCAACAATTTTACTGTGATTAGCATATTCAGGATACAAACCTGCATACATTAATTATGATGTTTAATGTCAGAGAGGTGCCATCCTTTGGATGGTATTACTTAGTCAAGGATTCTTTCTCATTGTGATCAATAACCCTCAATTTATGTTCTGGGTCAATTTGACCCGATTCAATGTTTGATGGTTCTTAAAAAAAGCCTTAATTTTCTCATCTTGACACTATATGAGTTTTTCTATTTGTTGAGATTAAATAGTAAACACACAAACATAATGCAATATGTATAGCCTACAAAGGTGTTGAGTGCGGTCATTTGTGGGGTAGCTTTATAAAATGTAAAAAAATATACAACCTTATTTAGTTTGTGTCTCTGATTTTATTTGTGAGTAATTCTGGTGGCACTTTCCCATATGGGCTTTCACTTACTTCAGGCTCTAAAATTAAATGTTTTATCACATATTTTTTAATATTTGAGGATAAGAGGCGAGTCAATTGGGAGACACACCAAATGTGGTACAGAAATTGTCAAAATGTTTTGATTACAATGGTTTCGTGTCGGCTTAAACTATTGGGGTCAATTTTACCCCAAACATTACATTACATTACATTATAGGCATTTAGCAGACGCTCTTATCCAGAGCGACTTACACAGCATTTATTTTTTGCATTTATACATAGTATCCATTGATACAGCTGGATATATACTGAAGCAATGCAGGTGAAGTACCTTGCTCAAGGGTACAACGGCAGTGTCCGACCTGGGAATCGAACCGGCAACCATTCGGTTACAAACCCAGTTTCTTAACCATTATACCACACTGCCGCCCCAAACATAAAAGACATAGTCTTCAAGTGTCAACATAATATGAGGCTGAAAGATTCAGGAACACCTGTCTAAAGAAATGTTCTATCTCAAGACAGCTCGCCTACCACTGTACAAGATAATTATGTGTGGGAAAAATGGAGAGAGGGAAGAGATATAAGGAGCTGGAACATTCGATAAAGCCGTTCAATAATCTTCTTGCATCTTGTACATATCTTTGTCGTAAAATAGCCTATAAATGTAATAAGTAGTGTCATTATAGAAATCACAACGTAAGTTTTATAATTTATGTATGTAATACAACTGTGGAAAAACCCCACTGGAAAAAGAGTGCAAGAGACACAAAGCGAAAAGCACAGGTACAGAGGAGCAAACGGCACGCTGTTCTGCTTCTATGGGCCACTTACCGCTAAGTGTCCATTGTAGATGAGTCTTTCACACTTTCAATGGCTGGGCCATTCCCGCCGTTTCCAGTGAGTATTGTGCAATGAGCAAGAATATGCTTGGTTTGGTTTCTAAGGAGCTCGCATGTTGGAGGACAGCGGCACTACAAGGGAGATCCACAAATAAAACGGGTATTTGCAAAATGTTTTTTCATGTCCTGTTAAGAGAGGATCCACCATTGGCAGGCCAGACCAGTTGCGCATTGAGATTTGCAGCTTCTTCTATTTTTAAAACCCCGTTTGCCGATACCAACCTCTCTGGCACACGCGTGTACGATCAGTCAAGCTGTCAATCACATATGGATGTGTCAGCAAGCGGCGCCTCGACTGAATCGGCTTTTTGTCTCACTCCAACTTGGGTCAGGGTGTGGCCATGGAAGCGTCTATCTGATTGTGGCATTGTGGTGTTCAAAGCCACATGCACCCTACACTCCCACTACAGTAGAATCCATACAAATCTAAAACTAGACATTAATGTGTATTTTACAAGTGTTCATTACAACGGTGGGCTAGTATGAATTGAAAAGTTTAAATATGCCCTCACTATACTGAATAATCAGCTGAACACAGTGAATCTATTGATCACTCTGGACCACACTGAAAGTCTCCGAAAGTTTATTTTATATAATTCAGTTGCGAGTCTCCGGAGGCAAACCATGGACAGAAAATTGGATAAATGTTTACACGCTTAGAGGTTAGGGTTGAAACCGGACTCCTTTTCAGTAGAACAAGCTATGAGAAAAACAGACAAATGTGGGTTTTATGAATCGTTTTGAAGAAACTGAATTTGAAATTGCAGCCATTGTTTTTTTTGGAATACAAACTATCAGTGCAACACCAAAACAGACAGAAGAGATCTTTTGCTCATTTCTTTTTAGGAAATGGCTTTGGGTTAGTGCATGTTCTGTGTATAATTTTTTTAATTAATAAGCTGAAGTGCCAAATTTCTGGAAGAAAATAATCTTTTTTTTCTGTGCCCTCACCAGCTCTGGGGACTGTGAATATGATTAATAATTTATTCTAATTTGCAGTTTACCTGACCTGCTTTTATTTAAATGATAGAGCAGAATTATGTGGCAGGATGAATAAATGTGCCTCTTTTTAATGGTACTTTGCAAGCGGGAAAATCCAATCAAGAGGAAACAAGAATAGCCAATCAAAGAGGAATAGTTGATTGCAGCAGAACCTGGAATGTAAGCTGGAATAGCTGATTGGATGCGAATCTGCAATAGCCTAAAGCTGGAATAGCCAATTGAAAGAAAATTGAATGAAGATTGAAGGAATTGAAGCAGAATCTGGAATAATAGTAGTGGAAGAAAAAATAGTCGATGTTGCACTGGGATAAGAGGTATCCTTCATGAATGGTGGAATTAAGTATAGCTTTCAGTGAAACAATATTATAGAATGGAAGTGTAGTATAATGGTTAGGGAACTGGACTGATTTTGGTTTCTCTAGCAAGCTGTTAAACCCTTGAGAGAGGCACTCAAGCAATCCAGCTGCCTGAAACTTAAATGCGAAGAACTTCATATTTAGGAAGCACACTTGTGATGCGCCTACCAAGAATAGCACAAACCCTGCTTTGGGGCAAAGTCGGGAGAGAAGACCTTTGGGTTTGCTATTTAACACAAAGCTCTCATTTTTTAGGATACACGTAGGATATTCTGTCAGAGACCTGGACCTAATTGCTCTCACAGTCTTTGGGAAGGTGACAATGGCATACCCTTTCACCCGATTAGCAAGCTATTTTATTGCAGCAGGATTGTGCATGAATGTGTGTGTGTGTGTGTGTGTGTGTGTGTGTGTGTGTGCGTGTTTATGTCTCTCCAACAGGCAGGCTGTTCCTCTAGACACTACAAAATGTTCAGTGTATATAAAATCTTACAATACTTTTTTATTTTTATTTCTTTTTAGCTCAAATAGAGCACACATGACGTTTATAGGACTGATAAAGTTGAATTAGCCCTCATGGCCAGATTTACTAAAAGATTCCGACTAATTTTCAGACACAAAAGAAGTTGCTACAAGGTTGCAATATCTACATTGGATTTACTAAACAGTCTCAATGGGCCAAAATCGCTATTGGGACGCGAGGATTGCGTCACTCTGAACTCCTGAAAGCAGGCGGTAATTTGTCTGTGCTGATGTAGCCTATAGCTCATACTCCTGGTCAGCCCTGCAACAGCACTGACCTGTTGCTGTATGCCAGTGGCCAGCCTTCGGATGTTTCGCCTCACTGCACGCACGGACGTGGTAACTTTCTTCACCTCATCAGGGATGTGGGACGGGTTTTGCAGAGCAATGGTTTCTGCTGCTGCTCTTCGAGCAGCAACCTGTCCACTTCCTCACAGGATGCCGGAGAAGGTTACCGGGCTGTACGCGCGTCCTCGGCAGTCAAATCAGTCTCTCTTATGGGCTGCATGGGGTGGAGATTTAAAGTGAATGTGTCCTCTGATGCATAGCACTCTGGGAAAGAGACAGGATTTAAAATGTGTTTCGCACATGTTTCTGCATTTATCACCGTGCCATATTTTCTTTACACTCTCTACTATTAGTTTTGTTATACCTTACAAAAATAGTGTATGTGATGTCACTCCTATGATGTAATACGGCGTCGTGAAGCTGCACCTCATTGGCCGTTACCTCTGTTTTCTCTGTTTTCTAATCTGTAAATTGTAGTTTTCTTTTTATTGTGGTTCCCTCGCTACTTGGCATATTGTTTCAGCAAAATTGCGAGTGAGCATCTTTAATCTATTTCATAGCGTAATTTGTCATTTTACCTGTCTAGGTAAGTCGGTCATTCACGTGTCGGTATCTGCAACCACAACAAAGCCACAATATCGCGAATGTGTATATTATTGACTTAGTAAATCTGTCCCTGGGAGGAGTTTTGGCAGAAGTAAGATAGCTCCTTAAGATATTTCCTTTTTAGCCTCCTGGCCTGTTAGTGATGTCAGATGTAAGCTCTCAACGTTGGTGCGCGTGGGGACGTGATCCCTCATTTGTCCATATTGGGGGTGGTTTACCCCCTCTGAGCTTGTCAAAGCTGAATTAATGCCTCGGGTCAGTGGCGTTCACCTACAGTCTCTCCTGCTGTTCAGTACGGGCAGTAATGATTAGAGGGCCTAACCAGAGCTGTGGGAATCACAGGAAGTGCACCACAGGTGTGTCCTCAAGGGAGCATGTTCAGCTGACGTCCTTCAGCAAAAACAAAAACATTCTCAGAAATTAATTCACAGAAAAGATTAAGTGCAACCATTGTTGTTTTTGGGAGGTTTACTTTGGTCACCACTTGTTAAATGACTTGTTACATAAAAATACTAATATGTATGCAATTATTTGAAGTGCAGTCAGTAAGGGTGTAAAAGGAACTCTCTACTTTACACTCAATTGCTGGGGGAATGCTTTATATGTGCACCCATTGGGCTGATATGTATTTTTTATTTGTCCAAACATTTGTTTTTAGCTGTGAAAGTCTTTAGTCTTAGAGGGGAAAATTGTTCCTTTTTTAGAGGAAAGTGATTTTGGTGTGTAGCTATAGTGCAGTCATTCTCACAATGTAACAAGAGGCAACTATTCCCAGAAATATTACACGCCATTGTATTCTTTGTGATGAACATATGCTTTCTGACAGCCATGGAGCAAAAAATATAAACCCTGGAAAGCGCTGACATAACAGGCAAAATAATACTTTTTTATTTTTTTTAATTTTTTTTTAACAAATTTCCTTTATATGCTTATTTTCACATAACACCACAGATTGTTGTTTTAAAAGTATCAAAACTGACAAGAAGACATCTTACCTTTTTACCCAAAGTTTGCTTACATCCAGCTGTTTCCCAGCATTTTCTTTCCGCACCTGTATCTGGGTTGCGGGGGGGTGCGGGGGGGGGGGCTCTTCCTTCCCGGCATGGAATCCTTTACTTCTCTTTGGTGGATCATGTCACTGGGAGCAAATTAACTGTTCTCTGTCATTATAGTAATTCCCCTGAGTTAGCGCAGCCACGTCGGCCTATTACGGCAGGTAATATGCCGCCGCACTGCTCCAAAATATGTGTGACCGAGCATAATGAGAAGAAAGCCAGCGCTGTGATGTAAACACGCAAAAAAATATCACATCAAAGCCGAGTCGGACTGTGTCTTCTCCCCTCGATGATCTTTCTTTCATCCGGAACGGATAACAATACCTGCCCAAATATTGGCCCTCTCTCAGCCGAACTCCAGAGACGCTTGAGGGGGGAAAACCGGGTCGAAACTACCTGGCCGTGCAGCCTGAGCGGACCCGCTTCGTTTGCTTCGCGGTCCCCCCCCCAGGGCAAGCCAAACATGAAGCTTATTCGCAGCCCCGGAGGTCATGATAATCACTCATCCCATAAACATATCTTCAACTGCCAGCAGGTTAATGACGGAAAATGAAGTGGCGACTTGAATTATCATCATTATTAAGGCTTGTTTATACGTGTTGGGGAAGGAACGTTGTCGAAAATTGTCACGTCCATCATCGGTTGATACATTGGACACACGGTCGAAGAGCTGTCAGGCACAATTACCACAGCCAGAGCGATGTGTGAAGGGCGCATACACACGTCTCTGCTGTCTGACGCACCCACACAAATTCCCACACAAGTAAACACTTGCACATTAGTGCGAGCACACGTGCACGCACCCGCACGCACACACCCATATAGACACACAGATGCACACGCATATGTGTACACACACATGTGCACATGTATTTTTTATTAATTTAACTTTGTGAGGTTTGGATATATGTATTTTAAAAACTTTTTAACTTTTTGTTGCCTCTGAGAAGCAGGAAGTGGATTAAGTAGATTGAGAGGTGTGTGCTTATCTGATGCGGGGTGATATATATGGTTTCTGTCAATGATAGATTGCTCTATGTGAGAACACATCAACTTCATGGTGAGTTGTTTGTGCAAGCACTTAGGGCGTGACACCTTTCTTAAAAGAGGACAGCTTGTGATAGAATTAAATAGAATAGAATAGAATTACTTTTATTTTCTCGTTAGCAAACTTCAGTTGTAGTTTCCAGCAGTAAAAAAGACAGACAGTGGGGCAGACCCACAAACACAAACAAACATGTTAAATAAAGACATTCAATTTGATCAGATGTATATATACTATTGTGGCGAAGTGCTCTGTAGTGCGTGGAGAAAGGAAGACGCCAGTCCGGGAATTTCCGTGAACTCGTTTCTTTATTCACTGGTCACACAGTTGTACAGCCTGCTCTCAGCTCTCAACAACCAACCAACCCCCATCTCTTCCGTTTCCGCTCCTTTTGAAGCTCCCAGGCTCACTGTTGAACAATCAAGGCAATTGGTTAATTGATAATAACAATCCTATAATCGATCGTCACCAATTGCCCGATTGCCGACAGCTGTGCCAGCTTCCTAAACCACTCGCGTTCACTCTCTCTCTTGCTAGCTGCGCCTAAAACCACGCCCCCCTACCACATACCCCCACCGCCCGACTTAGGCCGGGAAGCCGTCCGGCCAATGCTCAACTCCCCCCCCCCTCCTCCTCCTCCACCGGACGGGAGAGAAAATCAGCCACCACCATCTGCGCTCCCGGCCTATGAATCACATTGAAATTAAAAGGCTGTAAAGCCAGATACCACCGAGTGATTCGGGCGTTGGTATCCTTCATGCGGTGAAGCCATTGGAGGGGCGCATGGTCCGAGCAGAGGGTGAATGAGCGACCCAGCAGATAATAACGGAGGGACCCGACCGCCCATCTGATGGCCAGGCACTCCTTCTCGACCGTGCTGTACCTCGCTTCCCGCTGTGATAGCTTTCGGCTAATGTACAGCACTGGTCGGTCGACCCCCTCCACCTGCTGAGTCAAAACGGCCCCCAGCCCTCTGTTCGATGCGTCAGTCTGCAAATTAAAGGGGAGAGAGAAATTAGGGGTGAACAAGAGCGGTTTCCCACACAAAGCTTCTTTTACCCTCTCAAACGCCTGCCGACACAGCTCCGTCCACTGAACCGGATCTGAGGCACCTTTCCGAGTCAAGTCGGTCAGGGGACTGGTCAGGTCCGAGAAAGCCGGGATGAACCTTCTGTAGTACCCGGCCAGTCCCAAAAACCTCCTCACCTCTTTTTTAGTCTTCGGTCGTGGACAGGACGCGATCGCTGCGGTTTTGTCCACCAGAGGTCGCACCTGTCCACTTCCCAAGTGGTACCCCAGATACCGTACCTCCGCTCTGCCAATCGCACACTTCTTTGGGTTAGCCGTGAGTCCCGCCTGTCTCAGGGACTCCAGTACCGCCCCCACATGCCGCACATGCTGAGCCCAGCTGTCACTGTGTATTATTATATCGTCTAGATAGGCTGCAGCGAAAGCAACATGCGGACGCAGTACCCTGTCCATGAGACGTTGGAAAGTGGCAGGGGCTCCGAATAACCCAAACGGAAGTGTACGGAATTGGTACAATCCGTCCGGAGCGGAGAAAGCCGTTTTTTCCTTGGACTCTGGAGACAAGGGAATCTGCCAGTAACCCTTGGTCAAATCCAGTGTCGAGAAAAAACGAGCTGTGCCCAGCCGATCCAATAGGTCATCGACCCGAGGCATGGGATAGGCATCGAATCGTGACACTTCGTTCACTTTACGATAGTCTACGCAGAAGCGAACAGATCCATCCGGCTTACTCACCAGCACGATGGGGCTATTCCACGCACTGTTAGACTCTTCTATTACTCCCAAGTCCAACATTGTCTTTATTTCTGCCTGAACCACTTTCTTTTTATGTTCAGGCAGTCGGTAGGGGCGCGAACGCACCGTCACCCCCGGGGTTGTCTCAATATGGTGATTTATCAGATTAGTGTGGCCTGGTAGAGGGGAAAACACATCAGCGAACTGCTTTTGCAACTTGGCAAGATCCGTTCTCTGATTCGGTAAGAGATGGCTATCAAAAAGGGGTGAGGTTTGATCGTTTGAATTTGGCACCTCCGGTCCCAGCTCATCTCTCTCCTGATCTACCGATATCAAGGAGACCGGTATCACCTCTTTCCACACTTTTAATAGATTGAGGTGATAAATCTGTTTCGCCCCCTCTCTATCAGACCGCTCCACCTCATAATCGACTTCCCCCACTCGTCGTGTGACCACAAAGGGTCCTTGCCACTTGGCGAGTAATTTTGTGCTAGACGTCGGTAGTAATACCAAGACTTTCTCTCCCGGTGAAAATTGCCGTAGTTTTGTTCCTCTATTGTAGTGCTTTTGCTGACGTTCCTGAGCCTCGAGCAAATTCTCTCGTGATAATCTCCCCAGTGTATGGAGTTTTGCTCGCAGGTCCATAACGTATTGAATTTCGTTTTTACTGGGGCTTGGACCCTCCTCCCAGCTTTCTTTAACCAGGTCCAAAATACCCCGTGGTTTTCTACCGAACAGCAATTCAAAAGGAGAAAATCCCGTGGAGGCCTGGGGAACCTCTCGCACTGCAAACAATAGAGGAACTAACCACTTATCCCAATTTCGGCTGTCATCGTGCACAAACTTCCGAATCATGGATTTCAACGTCCTATTAAAACGTTCCACGAGCCCATCCGTTTGTGGATGGTACACGCTAGTTTTAATAGACTGAACACCCAAAAGTTCGTACAGTTCGCGTAGTGTGCGTGACATGAACGAAGTGCCTTGATCAGTCAGAATCTCTTTCGGGATTCCAACTCGGGAGATTATTTGAAACAGTGCCTGCGCCACACTCTTAGCCGAGATATTGCGCAATGGCACTGCTTCGGGATACCGGGTTGCATAATCCACCAGAACTAATACAAATCGGTATCCCTGAGTGCTCCGTTCAAATGGTCCGATGAGGTCCATGCCCACTCTATCAAACGGGACCTCAATTAATGGTAGGGGCCGCAATGGGGCTTTTGGGATGGCTGGGGAATTTACCAGCTGACAATCTGGACAGGACGCACACCACCTACGTACGTCCGCCCAGATGCCCGGCCAATAAAATCGGGCCATTATCCGGTTCAGTGTTTTTTCATACCCTAAGTGGCCAGCCATGGGGTTAAAATGAGCCGCCTGGAAAATCATTTCCCGGCGGCTTTTTGGTACCAACAACTGGGTCGTCTCCTCACCTGTCTGAGTGTCACGACTCACTCGATACAATCTATCTTTAATAATGGAAAAGTATGGGTGAGAGCGTGCAGCGTCAGGGCGCACCAGCTGACCATCAATACATATCACCTGGTCGAAGGCAGAGCGTAGGGTATCGTCTCGAGACTGAGCGAGTGGAAAATCTTCCATGGGTTGGAACACCGGCACCTGGGGAGTCTCCACTGGAGGCTCTCCCGGAGCCGCCCCCCCCCCGTCAGTGTCGGACGACCCCGCGTCACCACTTTCCGCTGCACACACCTCACACTCCCCTACCAGTCGTGATCGTACCCCCATCAGTTTTTCCGCTATCATTTTAAACCCCGCCCAATCTGTACCCAAAATCAGAGGGTGCGAGAGGTGGGAGCTAACCGCAGCCTCTATGATATGCTTTTTCCCTTTTATTCGAATTTCCACTGGTACTATTGGGTATTTGTGTCGATCCCCATGCACACACCTAATTACCACCCAACGTCCCGATCTCAGAGCCTCGGTTCGAACCAGGCTCTGGTGAATCATGGTCTGCATAGCCCCTGAATCCAACAGCGCCCGGTGTTCACTCCCTTGCACCCTTACCGGAATGCAGTACGCCCCGTCTGAATCGGGAGCGGAGGTGGGCGGTCCGACCACCCGGACCACCTGCCCCACCTCCATGAGCGGACAATTGCGGCGCAGGTGGCCCAGCCGTCCACACCGCCAACACTCCGGTCCAGGCGTTTGAGGCACTCCCTGTGGGTCGGACTGCACCGCCACTGAGCCTGGGGAGGGAAAAGAGGGCAGAGCGTTACGGGGGATGCTACTGGGGAAGGAGGGGTTTTGGGACCGATAACCAGGAAGGGGGGCGGAACGAGGGGCGAACTTCTTCCTGGGCGCCGGCTCCGGCTTCTGCTGCTGGGTGAAGGGGTTTTGCGCCAGGTGGTCCTCCGCCAGGGTGACGGCGGTATCCAGGTTGGTGGGTCTGTGGCACTGGACCCACCTCGCGGTCTCCGCCGGCAACCCCACTATGAACCTCTCCAGGACCACCTGCTCCACGACTCCCGTAGCGGATCGTATTTCCGGCCGGAGCCAGCGCCTCGCCGTGTCCGCCAGCCGCTGGGCGTAGGCGAATGGTCGGTCCTCGCCCGTCAGGTCCGACCCCCGGAATTGCTGCCGGTGCTCCTCCGGGGTATGACCCGTCCGGTCGAGGATCGCCTTCTTTACATTCCTGTATTCCGCCCTCACGGCTGCCGGCAGGCTATGCGCCGCTCGTTGCGCCTCTCCCGACAGGAGGGGTAGGAGCCGCACGGTCCACTCCTCCTCCGACCACCGGGATGTTTCCGCCGCCAGCTCAAACGCCTCCAGGAATGCCTGCGCGTCATCCTCCGCCGTCATCTTAGGGATATTGAATTTGGGGGAGGCGACGCTCTGCCTTCCCGTGACACTCCCGCCTGCTGATATCTGCATCAGGGCTTGTGTCTGGAGGCTAGACTGCTCACACAGGGCCTGCATCTGCTCCGCATGAGCAGCTGCCTGTCGCTCCTGTATGGCAGCTAGTCCCTCCAGCACTCTGCCCAGTGTTGTCGTCGGCACCGCCTGTTCCATCGGATCACTCTCCATTCTCCTTTCTTCGCCGTTTATTTTCCTCCCTCGTACGGGCCACCACTGTGGCGAAGTGCTCTGTAGTGCGTGGAGAAAGGAAGACGCCAGTCCGGGAATTTCCGTGAACTCGTTTCTTTATTCACTGGTCACACAGTTGTACAGCCTGCTCTCAGCTCTCAACAACCAACCAACCCCCATCTCTTCCGTTTCCGCTCCTTTTGAAGCTCCCAGGCTCACTGTTGAACAATCAAGGCAATTGGTTAATTGATAATAACAATCCTATAATCGATCGTCACCAATTGCCCGATTGCCGACAGCTGTGCCGGCTTCCTAAACCACTCGCGTTCACTCTCTCTCTTGCTAGCTGCGCCTAAAACCACGCCCCCCTACCACAACTATATTTGTATATATTTGTATAAAACTAATTAAGCAACTACTTTTTTACATTGCACAAAACCACATCAGGCAAAATATATATTTTTAAAAAAAAACAGGTTCAGGTACCATACAATTTCTGAGTAAGTAGTGCAATAAATTTTGCCTGGAGCATCTGAGTGTACATTATAGACAGAAATAATGGCAGGGCCTGTGTTGTATTACAAAAAAACAATAACTTTCATTGGAGGTGTAATTTTCTAATCATAAATTAATGTATAATTGCATTCTGCATTATTTGATGATGTACTGTGCCAACAGAAAGCCGTTGAAGAGAGTTTTTCCAAAACTCACTCAGCCCACTTTTTACCAATTTTGATAAAATCAACATCTTTGTTTATTTTAAATTGGTGGAGTTTTCTGCATGAGAAATCACATTTGTATACTTCAATCCCTAATAGAATAATACTGTAAAAGTACAACTGCAAATATCTAACCACTTATCAGAAAACGAATTTACCCACCTTGAAAAATATGGACTTAGTGAGGTTTGGAAAACCACTTTTCAATTTGAGGCTTTAGCAGACTAATGATGCTAGCGTAACCAGAATGCATTGCAAGACCGTGGTTATTGTAATGGACACAAATCTGTGCTATTGATTGGAGCATTTTCTGGGAAAGGGTCTCGGTAGGCTGAGCAGGACTTAGCACCGTGTAAATAGTTGTTTTATGTCGCCATGGTCTTCATTTGCATAATGTATAGCAGTGGATTGCAGAGATGAGCACAAAGCCCTGCTATCAGCCCTCCACAAAAGCAGAAACAGTATGACCCCACTCTACTCATTACAGCCAGTGCTCTATTAATATCAGCATGTACAAACACATACACACGCATGCACACACACACACACACACCTGCACGCACGTGCACACACACAGACACACCTGCACGCACGTGTGCACACACACACACACACATAGGCATGCATGCACACACACACACACCCGCACACACAAACACACGCACTCGAGAGTATACACACATTTATGCACAGCCATTATATAAAATTTCCAGGCAGAAGGCAGAATAACGGTGGTATGCTGATAAGGCAGATGACCATGAATTCCTGAATATGACAGAAGGTATAATACGAAGCATTACTATTATGCTGCTAATCGCTCCCACAGCGCTACATGATCACGACTAACATTGTCCTGCACTAGATATACGTAGGTAGCCTCCTCACCAGTTTTTCCAATGCTATTGTGCTGCTCGGCTTGGAAGTAAATAAAATCCCGGGGCCCAAGATCCCCTACACCCCACCACACAATGCAATCTAAGATGGCCTATTCCCCCACCACATTAATGACCAAAACACGATCACACCGTTATTTTAAATGGTCTATGCCGTACAGTTCATTCATCTGAAATGGCACCAGCTGGCTGTGGTTTGACCAGGATTCAATTCTGGACCACATGGCACATCACTCCACCAAGCGAAGGGGCAAGAGCTTTAGTTTTGATTCACCACCAGAGAGTCCACAGAGATGTGTTTGTAGTCAAAGTGCAATAGTTATCGTGAGATCCTGACATAACTCCGTATTGCTGATTATGGTGTTTCAGTGGACAGCATTGTTACGGTCAGGGCCCTGACCCAACCGCAACATAAATGGACAGACACAAAAATGGTTGCATAAATAAATATTTATTAAATAAATAATAAACAAACCTTGCGTAGGAATGGATGCGTGCCTGCATGAGATGTGTATGGTAGGTGTATGGATGCGTGTAACGAGGATATAAGAGTTTGACCGACAACACCATGAAAAAGAGAGACGCCAGTGAAGCAACCTCTCGTGAAAAAGAGACGCCAGTGAAGCAACCCTCGTGAAAAAGAGACGCCAGTGAAGCAACCTCTCGTGAAAAAGAGACGCCAGTGAAGCAACCCCCTTATCCGGTCTCAACCTCTTTTTAAATAATACCGGTGATTGCCGTGGGAGCCAATTAAGCCCCGGGAGGCGGACCTAAAAAGGGAAAGGAGAAAACAATATAATGTAAAAGAAAACAGGGGTGACAAACAACAATAAGCGACCGTAACAAGCATATAATGAGATGTCTGTGGTTAGGAGAGAGGCCAGATTGGCTTGTCTCCGGAGCTACGGGCATAATCTGAATGCATTATAATGCAAATGAAAATTCAAGATCTCTGACCTTCCCCAATGTTTTATTTTTATTTTTATTTTTTTATCATGGTTTCCCAGCATGCAGTAGTAGTGTGGGATGGGTATGCTAAAGATCAGCAGTCACATGCCAGCATACTCACCTTGGATCAAACACTTATTTGACTGAAGATGTAGACAGTGGTTATTGCCTCCCATAAAAAAAAAAAAATCCCTATTCTGTTTGATGGATGACATAAGACCTCAGGCTACACATGAACAATGACAGGTATGGCTTTATTGTACAAGGATATTGAGATGGAGTTCAAGGTCATGCCAAAAAAAAAACTCTGCACTGGTGCTGATATAAAGGGCTAAAAAAATTAAAGAAATTTCATACACTTGAGTTGTTCTGAATATTATTTATACTTGTTCTATTCTTGTGCTCAATCTACTGTTCACAATTTGTAAAATGTATTCTACCTTCCTAGTCATTTATTTTAGTTCATTGCCATGTAGCACACTTCATTCACTTTAAAAATCAAATAAAGTGAATTCATGGTTAATCTTGTTTCAAAATATATCATAATTATAATAATCTTTTGATTGCAGTAATCCTCATTTGTATTATGACATTGTGAATGATTTCATATAGATAGTAGAGCAGAATGGGGCCATTTTTCTGCATTTTATGATGTCAGCATAAAGTTTCACAGACAGGTAGAACAAAGAAGCGTCTTAGGTATAGGGACATTATAGATTTTATCTAGAATTTCTGTGGTGACCATTGTTCAAAATGACGACCCTACAAATTGATTGAATGAGGCCCATAACCTGATCAAATATGAGTCTGATGGTAGCAAATGGTGGCTTAAAAGTGTTATTGTGACGTAGACAATGCTAAGAAATCAGACGGATACTTAAATGGGTAAATTAATTGCTGGATTCTTTCTGCCTTCTGTCTTACCTTGTAAGATACTGACTATAATCATCATTGCCTTTTCTCAATGCATTGCATGGGCAGAAATGATCGGTAGGCAGTGACTTTACCGCATGCATTTGGTAATTCTGCTCCCAACAGTAAAAAAGTTACTACAGAAGGCGAGAGAGACAAATACCTGGGGAGATGTGTGGAGCCAAAAGGGATAATGCCTCAAAAAGATGAGAACAAGAGCATGTTTTTCCCGAACAACCAGAACTGCAGACATTAAGCCAACTAAACAAGTTATTAACACACATAATATAGAAGTTCTGTGTGTGCAGCCTTGCGATGTGACAGATCATCACAAGACAAGGTCAAGTGAAAGCATATTGTAGGGCAATGACCCACGTGAAAGATGTAGTGAAGCAAGATCACACACGGGTCAATGTGAAGGGTTAATGTGCATTTGTCTATCACCTCAACTTCTCTTGGCAGCACACAAAATGGCCAAAGCACTTGTACCACGCAAGAGTGCCGAGATGCGCTGGATGCACGGATGGCTTGAAATAACGCCTGTTGAAATAACGCCGGACGAGCGATGAGGACCGTGTCAATCAAGCGAGGAAACAGCTCTTCACATAAAAGTGGAAGACAGGGCCAGCAATCATCCAGCTGCTGATCAAGGCCTAGCTGTCAGGCTGTATGCTGGGCCTAAACAACGCAAACCTAAAGCTCCCTCCAACCTGACTGAGGCTGGAAGGGGAAATCAGCGAAAACAATGATATATGCTAATGACAAACAGCGGTAGGTGTGTGTTTATTAAATAATGAATAGAAAATAAATACCGTGTGACTGTAGAGCGGAAAAACACCAGATACATCAGCATGTACATGCCTGGGGGCAGGTTGCCAAAGAGCCACATTCCCCCTTATTTATTAGGAACATGTGGTATACAATATATAAGCGAGATTGTGAGTGAATGCTCTACAGGATGGCATCATGCTGCTCTCTTGTGCACGTACAATAAAGTATTCTACGCTACTGAACTGCTGTGGTCTGACTCCTCTGCGAGGCCTGGGTATCCACGGACCCAAGACTGGCCATCTCTACCAGAAGCTAACGAAGCTGAAACTGAACTTTAAAACTTTTTTTTTTTACTTTTAAAGAGCTGCAGAGGAATGTTAACATGCTCAAAGGTCGCTCTCCCGTGTACTGTGTTGTGTGGTTAGCCTGTGGCTGAGAATGTGTGGGCTACCAAGGGTGAGGGCTTCCTGACCACCGCCCAGCTATGCTTTTATCAAGATCTATCCTGACCCAATCCTCCCATCGTGCCCAGGAAAATTGTTCTGAGCTGGATGTTATGAACTTAAAGATGCGGCCACGGCTGACTGTCCAACCATGTCTTGGGGGCATGTCCATATTCAGCGAAGGTGCTACTGGGACCCACAACACCTCTTCTCTACTGTTTGTAACCCAGAATAGGCTCAGTCTATGGCCATGGACTGGGCATTACAACAGAGGTCTGTTCATGTCATAAGTAGGGGATAGATGTTTTTTAAAATCATGTTTAACCTACATGAATGACCTTTATGTCCTGGGGAGTATCCTATTAAGTAGGAATTAAGATCAGAGATCAAAATACCATAAGACACCAGATATTATTTGGCCTTTTATTTATTTAAGAATATTCATATACGTATATATTCCACACCTAACATTCTAACATTTGTTAGCCTTGTCTGCATTCCAAATATTTTAAGCCACATGTCTCCTGTTCCTATCATGGCCAACATTTTACTATGTAATTGTCCAGTGAAATCATTCAATAGAACTGTAGTGCAGTCATTTCTTTTTTGCAAAAATATAAATGACCTTATCGATAAAGATCTATCTTGAACTTTTTTTGCACGTGTGATAAATTTGGTGCTTGAAAATGCACAAATACAGTAATATGGGCCCCTCATCTGCTACACAAATGGTGTTTCCAACAATTTTGTGTTTTCATGTTATGCCAAAATCCGGCATGATTATATACAAAAGATTAGAGATTTCTGCTAAAACCTTTAAAAAAATGTTTACAGTTTTGAAAATGTCCAACTGACTTTGAATAATGTGTAATATATTTTTTACAGGTCATTAAATACGATGAAAATTAGTAAAAAGTGGGTGAGGATCTGAGGCAATACCTTTGAAATCATCACAGAGACGCTTGTGTTATGAACGTGTTACTTATGTCGCCGCTAAGGGAACATTCAGGTGCTTAACTCCCAAAGCTGTCAAGAGGAAAAGTAGAGGGATTCTTAGATTTTGGGGTCAGTGGGTGAATCTTTTCTCTCCTTTGAAATAATGGAGTCAAGAGCACCCAAGATTATGAACAAGCTCCTGAGATATAAACAAGCATTAGCAAAGGCATTGACCTCAAGATGGCTGAACGCTGCAAGTAAAAAGGAGTGTGGAAGTATTGTGTGTATGTGTGTGTGTGTGTGTGTGTGTGTGTGTGCATCTGCGTATGTGTTTGTCTGTTTGTGTGTGTGTGTGTGTAAGAGTGAGAGAAAGTGTTTGTGTATGCTGATGTGGGAGTACAATTGTGGTAGTGTGTTTTATAGGTTGTGTATGGGAATTTGTGTATGTAAATGTGTGTGTGTCTATATACAGTGGGAGCAATAATTATTTGATCCCTTACTGATTTTGGAGGTTTGCCCACTTACAAAGAATGGAACTGTGTAGAATTTTAATCATAGGTACATTTTAACATTGAGAGACAGAATATCACAAAATAATCCACAATAACAACATCATATAAATGTTATAAATTTATTATCGTATTTTCGCATGAAATAAGTATTTGATCCATAGAACAATAGGACTTAATACTTGGTGGAGAAACCTTTGTTGGCAAGCACAGAGGTCAGACGTTTGTTGTAGTTTTTCACCAGGTTTGCACAGATCATGTGAGGGATTTTGGTCTACTCCTCTTTGCAGATCCTCTCCAAATCCTGAAGGTTCCGAGGCTGTTGCTTGGCAACTCGAAGCTTCAGCTCCCTCCACAGATTTTCGATGGGACTTAGGTCTGGAGACTGGCTAGTCCACTCCAGGACCTTAATATGCTTCTTTTTGAGCCACTGCTTTGTTGCCTTGGCTGTATGTTTTGGGTCATTGTCATGTTGGAAGACCCATCCACGACCTATTTTCAGTGCTCTCACTGAGGGAAGGAGGTTGTCGCCCAAAATTTCCCGGTACATGGCCCCATTCATCCTCCCCTCGATACGGTGAAGTCGTCCTGTCCCCTTAGCTGAGAAACACCCCCAAAGCATAAGGTTTCCACCTCCATGCTTCACAGTGGGGATGGTGTTCTTTGGGTTGTACTCAGCATTTATCTTCCTCCAAACACGGCGAGTCGAGTTGATGCCAAATAGCTCTATTTTGGTCTCATCTGACCACACCACCTTCTCCCAAGCCTCCTCTGGATCATCCAGGTGTTCTTTGGCAAACTTCAGACGGGCCTGTATATGTGCCTTCTTCAGCAGAGGAACCTTGCACACGCAGCAGGATTTTAATCCTTCACGGTGTAGTGTGTTACTGATGGTTCTCTTCGTGACTGTGGTCCCAACTGCCTTCAGGTCATTAACAAGCTCCTCCTGTGTAGTACTGGGCTGATCCCTGACCTTTCTCATGATCATTGATATCCCACGAGACGAGATCTTGCGTGGAGCCCCAGACCGAGGGAGATTGGCGGTGACTTCGGGTTTCTTCCATTTTCTAATAATTGCTCCAACAGTTGTTAACTTCTCACGAAACTGCTTGCTTATTTTCTTGTAGCCAATCCCAGCCTTGTGCAGGTCTACAATTTTGTCCCTGATGTGCTTAGACAGCTCCTTTGTCTTGCCCATGGTGGAAACGTTGGAATCTGATTGATTGTGTGGACAGGTGTCTTTTATACAGCTACATAACGATGTAACGAGTTGACACAGGTGTTTTGGGTAATGAGTTGAGATTAGGAGTGCTTCCTAATGGAAAACTAACTGGTCTGTGGGAGCCAGAATTATTGCTGATTGGTAGGGGATCAAATACTTATTTCATGCGAAAATACGATAATAAATTTATAACATTTATATGATGTTGTTATTGTGAATTATTTTGTGATATTCTGTCTCTCAATGTTAAAATGTACCTATGATTAAAATTCTACACAGTTCCATTCTTTGTAAGTGGGCAAACCTCCAAAATCAGTAAGGGATCAAATAATTATTGCTCCCATTGTATATACAAGTGTCTGTGTGTGTGTGTGTGTGTGTGTGTGTCTGTTTGCATGAGAGAGATAGAGAATGAGGGAGGCAGCAGACAATGGATATTGTTAACTACCGTCTGTCATATAATTACAATTACAAGGCCTGGGGGAATGCAATGAGAGTGAACACACATCATCGGCAGTGACAAGCATGTGAAACACTGGGACAGTGATCAGTGATGTCTACGTGGGAACTGCAAGTGGCTTCTGCTAACAGAACCTTGTTTAAACACCTGCTTTACTGTGCTTAGGTCGAGCTGCTGTAGGAATCCACTCCCCAGCATTTCATGTAAAAATTTTATATGTTAATAATTACTCAAATATTATACCAAATAGGTTTAAGGCCTTGTCCAGGGGCATCGGTTTTTCTGAACAGTTTAGGTAACGCTGCTTCTGTGCACATACACCCCCCCCCCCCCCAATCCCCTACATTAAAATTTGATCCCCTACAGTCCAGTCGGGAGTCCAGGGCTCTGACCTTTTCTCAACACTATGATTAAGCAAAGCCACATTGCCTGCCTGCAAATCTCCAGCTCATAAGAAGTACCAACAGGCCACTGTAGATGTCACACCCCCATTCTTCACACATTTTCATTTCATGATTGTCTGTCATAATCTGGCTGCCTTTCATTCGCGGGTTATCTGTGGCTGTTATGTGCTCACATCGGAATAGCATGTCTCTTCCTGTTTCTTCCCGTACTTGATGTGACCAGAAAATGGCTGTCATCTGGAATGAATAAATTCAGCCTCAGGGGATGTACACATACAAAAAAAAAAATGGAGCTAAATTGTATTCAGACATCAGAGAGTGTGGCTGATAAATAAAACAGCAGCCAGTGTGAAACGGCCGAGGCTGATCCCGGATCAGCGCTTGAGTATGAACAGCGCTCGCAATAAATAAAGCAGCGGCCAACGTGAAATGTTGGAGGCTGATCTCGGATCAGTGCTGGTGAGGGATGGAAGAGGAGGACAACAACAGAAGTGATAAAAGTGCAGGGGAACTGCAGTGGGACTCAGAGAGGGAGGGACTAAGGGGAGCAGAGAATAAAGGTGGGGCCTACAGGAAATGGGGAAGAGCTTACAGAAGAGGAGAGCAGCAGAATGTGAAATAATGTTAGTTTAGGAATTTGTTGAGACTAAGGTACAGGTGCTCTGCTATGCTGTCTGCTTTTGACATCCGGTGAGGTAACCCGCCAGGCAAACCTACCAAAGAAACTCACTGTCAGTAGAGTAGAGAGAGACGAACACAGCTCAGATATGCCACAGGTTGACAAACAAGGCGTTTTGTTGGCTAGCTGTCGCACTCCCGTGAATAAACGTAATACGCAAACGTCAGGCTGCTTCGGAGGTGAGCATGCTTGTCTGCGCTCTGCTGAACTCACAAAGGAGATTGTAGCGATTATAGCGAGCACTCAAATTGGATATTCCTAATTTGGAGAGAATGGGGTAAAAAAAAATCTTTTGAACATCTCATGGGTGTGGTACTGGATATTTTTCGTCCGATATGTAATGTACACAGCAAAAATGGTGGTGTACATTTAACACCTTAGGGTGTTCATATGGACACCACAGGGTGATAAAAGTACACTAGTAGTGCGAGATTTACACTGGCATTTTTTTGTGTAGCATAGATAATACTACTAAATTGGCCTACTAAATTCTGCAAAATGTATCTTAGCACAGCATCCAGTATATGTATTTTCAGTGATAGTGGGGCTATAATTAAATATCTGAATATATTACCAGGCTGTCCATATGTACACATTTAAATGAGGCTGCCTCTTATGAATCAGAAATGATTAATGATTATATTGGTTGTCTGAATGGGATGATACAAATAAAGGTATTTAAGTGTCCGTGCACATTTCTGCAGTTGTTATAATAATGCGATAATATAATCTGGAAAACCATGACGATATGTCAATTAGTCAATTAGTCATGCGTAAACATGTGCAAATGCAGTTTACACATTTGTAGAGAACCAATTAGTCATGCGTAAACATGTGCAAATGTAGTTTACACATTGTAGAGAACCAATTAGTCATGCGTAAACATGTTCAAATGCAGTTTACACATTGTAGAAAACCAATTAGTCATGCGTAAACATGTGCAAATGTAGTTTACACATTGTAGAAAACCAATTAGTCATGTGTAGAAATTTAGTTTACACATTGTAGAGAACCAATTAGTCATGTGTAAAAATGCAGTTTACACATTGTAGAGAACCAATTAGTCATGCGTAAACATGTGCAAATGTAGTTTACACATTGTAGAAAACCAATTAGTCATGTGTAGACATTTAGTTTACACATTGTAGAGAACCAATTAGTCATGTGTAGACATTTAGTTTACACATTGTAGAGAACCAATTAGTCATGTGTAGAAATTTAGTTTACACATTGTAGAGAACCAATTAGTCATGCGTAAGCATGTGCAAATGTAGTTTACACATTGTAGAGAACCAATTAGTCATGCGTAAACATGTTCAAATGCAGTTTACACATTGTAGAAAACCAATTAGTCATGCGTAAACATGTTCAAATGCAGTTTACACATTGTAGAGAACCAATTATTCATGTGTAAAAATGTAGTTTACACATTGTAGAGAACCAATTAGTCATGTGTAAAAATGCAGTTTACACATTGTAGAGAACCAATTAGTCATGCGTAAACATGTGCAAATGCAGGTTACACATTGTAGAGAACCAATTATTCATGCGTAAACATGCGCAAATGCAGTTTACACATTGTAGAGAACCAATTATTCATGCGTAAACATGCGCAAATGCAGTTTACACATTGTAGAGAACCAATTAGTCATGCGTAAACATGTGCAAATGCAGTTTACACATTGTAGAGACCAATTATGTCATCCAATGTATTTTTCTTTTTTCATTTAAGACTCAAAACATAAAGACGAACAGAATTGTTTTGAAATAATATGAAATTGCACCCAGTAGTAGAAGTATCTCAGACATAAATAACTCATTGGGCTAATTATCTCATTATTGTTTTAAACTTCTCCCATCATTTGCATTGTAATTTCTATTAGAAGAATGAATTGTCATTTATTCTGGCAGTTGTATGTTTGCTCGTACAGGAAGTTCTTATCGGGACACATTGCACAAGGCAGTCTGGGAAACGTCAGTAGCCAGGGAGGTTGTAGAATAGAAAACGGGGTGACGAGAAACTGTGACGAGTGAGAGTGAGGATGGGGTTTAGGGAAAAGGAGACAAGAAGAGAAAGAGGGAGAGAGTAGAGACAAGGCTAGAGGAAACACTGTGATGACTGCCGTCTGTAAGGCTGAGATTCCTTTAGTGCCGAGGCCTAATATATTATTGATAAATGACTATGCTCTGAGTTATAATTTTTAAGTATATTTCGCTCGCTGCAGAAAATCACATACGTCCAAACCTTATCATTTATGCTTGGTATTTGTTATTCTTGTATCCGTGTAACTATATATGTGTTTTAACGTTTGTTGCGAGAGTCGTGATTATTATATACAATGCTTCGTCTGATCTCAGACAGTTTACATTTCTGTTCTGAGAGTGGGATTTATAGAGAACAAGAGCTCCGGCGGTACTAGAGAAGCCGAGCATTCTGCCCGCTGGGTCTGCTGGCATATAAGCATCTTACTGTGATTGAGCTTTCACCACGGAGATAATGTTCCATACAGACACTGAGGTAAACCACACACTTAGTCTCTCTCCAGGCCTGCGCTCTAATACCGTAAATCCTGAATATTCCTGTATTTCACAAGAGTCCGTGCCCCCACCTCTCATGACACCACCACATAAACAATCTCTCTCTCTCTCTCTCTCTCTCTCACTCTCCTTCTCTTTCTCTCACACAAACACACACGCACACACATATTTGCACACACACACACAGTTGCTCACTCTCATGAAGACACACATACTCATACACACACGCACAGACATGCACACAAACTCTCACACAGATGCACACGTGCGCACTAGCCGTATAGAACCTGAATACCATATTTGGAAAGACACAGATAAGGCACCATATTGAATATATTGGGGAGATGAGATTAGTAGCAGGCGTGTGCATTAAATGAAATAACGATAATTTGTTACGCACAATTGACCACCTTAATGGGTTTCGGGAAACATTAATTTGTTAAATAAAAGTGCAAGGTGAATATATATGCCATTCCCCCAGCCCGGTCAACAGTTTGTCAACAACAATTGTTTGTCAACCCCAACCTCTCATCCCCAACAGTTTTTTGAATATGGATACAGATGCAGATAATTTTGGTGGGTGAACAGATACGAATACCAGTAGTATTGTCTTTGCACACCCCTAGTACACACACACACACACACACACACACACACACAAACATAGGCACACACACTTGGGAAAACACTCACATTCACACAGACATGCACATGGATACACACACATCACAGGGCAGGAATAGCAGGTATAAGTAATCAGAGACATGACTGCATGTGCTATTAAGTCCTCCTACACAGACTACCTATACACCCCCCCCCCCCCCCCCACCCCCCCCACGCCCCCCACCCCCCCCACCCCACAGCGCTCTCTCTCTCTCTCTCTCTCTCTCTCTCTCTCTCTCTCTCTCCTTCAATGAAGAGAAATGTATTCAGAATCACTAACCTTTGATAATTACACAGGCCTGTAATCATCTGACAATGTCAGTCTTTTTGTACAACTCCTCTCTATCTCTCATTTTTCAGTTTGAAATTTCAACGTCCATTACTGGCATGAAAAGCATACATTCTTATGCCAAAGCATAAAGTGGGAAGAAAGGTATAATTAAAAAATTACAATGGTAATTCTCTCTCTCTCTCTCTCATACCCACACACACACACACACACACACACAAATTCACTGTCTCTCCTTTGCAAGGATTTCCTCTCCAGTGTCTGTAATGTGTTCCAGTTTGATCCCCTCGATAAATTAAAGCTGTATAAAACCCAAATAATAATAATAAAAT
This sequence comes from Ilyophis sp. 1 JC-2022, assembly GCA_022702515.1. NCBI lineage: Eukaryota > Metazoa > Chordata > Actinopteri > Anguilliformes > Synaphobranchidae > Ilyophis > Ilyophis sp. 1 JC-2022. Next base: position 15,385,118 of record CM040397.1, on the reverse strand, counting down.
AAAGGTTGGCGAGGTGTCATCACACGTGCTTTTTTTAAATGGGAGGGAAGTGACATTAATTTAAAATTCCTTTGGCTGCCCTGACAAGGCATTTCTCAGGAAGACAAATGGGCAATGGCTGGTGCCTGCCAGTTTAAAGATATTACACAACCCAGGGAAGGTTCGCTCCAATCAATCTTGTCCCTCCGCCCAGCACTCTAAAAAATACACTTTCTTTATTTTGTTTGATTTCTTTTGGCCTCCAATTTAACTCACTGTCCTCTCCCATGTTCTCCCACTCCTTGTGTGTGTGTGTGTGTGTGCATGTGTGTGTGCGCATTTGATTGTGTGTGTGTGTGTGTGGGAGGGGCATTTTGTGTTCATGTGCTTCTATCTGTGTGGGGTCGTTTTATGTGTGCACTCATGCGTGTGTGTGCCAACATTACATTTGTTTTTATGTGTGCAATCATGCATGCACGTGTGCGTTATTTGTAAATCAGTTCTGGATTATGTGTGTGAGTGCATTTGTGCATGTGCGCGTGCAGTTGTGTGTGTGTGTGTGTGTGTGTGTGTGTGCTTGGGTCAGTTCAGGTGGGCGAGTCCATGGGAGTGGGTTGTCATGATGTGTAATAATTAGGATGTAAATAATTACAGGGTGGAACTCTGCTTTGTAATTAAGCCACTGTGTTCTGTATCACGGACAAAACAAACCGAGCCGTGTAGTCTTCTAATCAAGCATCAGAGAGGGTCTCGCCCTTCCATATTTCACCTGTCCACCTCTTCCTCTCCTAAACCCCCCCCCACACACACACACACACACACACACAAGCACACACACACACACACACACACCCAGACACACACACACACACACACACACACGGACACACACACACAAGCACACACACACACACACACCCAGACATGCTATACCCTCTCGTTAAACAGTTATTTAGACCACTGTCTCTCAGGACTCATTGATTAAAGACAAGCCTTCATCACTCCAGACCCTGCATGCCTGTTTTTACCTTACACCTTTGAAGACTGTGCACTTTAGGAAATGTAGTGGCATGGTGGTGGCGGTGGTGTGTGTGTGTGTGTGTGTGTGTGTATGTATGTGTGTGTGTGTGTGTGTGTGTGTGTGTGTGTGTGTGTGTGTGCGTGCGTGCGTGCACGTGTGTGTGTGTGTATGTGTGTGTGTGTGTGCCAGTGAGCACCACACACTGGGTCTTTTGATTCTCAGGTGTGGAGTTGCCAGTGTTAAATGCTGCAGTGAATTATCCGGCTGCATGATGAATACGTGTATCAAAAATGTATTTAAAAAGATAATGTGCATAAGTGGCCCTGGATTCAGATATCAAAAAAGCAGGCAATTAATGATGGTCTGGTACCATCCCAGCGTTGGTGTTGTCCTGTATTAGCATGTGGTACCATCCCAGCATTGGTGTTGTTCTGTATTAGCATGTGGAACCATCCCAGCGTTGGTGTTGTTCTGTATTAGCATGTGGTACCATCCCAGCGTTGGTGTTGTTCTGTATTAGCATGTGGTACCATCCCAGCATTGGTGTTGTCCTGTATTAGCATGTGGTACCATCCCAGCGTTGGTGTTGTCCTGTATTAGCATGTGGTACCATCCCAGCGTTGGTGTTGTTCTGTATTAGCATGTGCTACCATCCCAGCATTGGTGTTACATTACATTACATTACAGTCATTTGCTGCAGTGTGGGCCAGGGTCAGAACCCTGTTCTGTATTAGCATGTGGTACCATCCCAGCATTGGTGTTGTCCTGTATTAGCATGTGGTACAATCCCAGCGTTGGTGTTGTCCTGTATTAGCATGTGCTACCATCCCAGCATTGGTGTTGTTCTGTATTAGCATGTGGTACAATCCCAGCGTTGGTGTTGTCCTGTATTAGCATGTGGTTTCATCCCAGCGTTGGTGTTGTCCTGTATTAGCATGTGGTACCATCCCAGCGTTGGTGTTGTCCTGTATTAGCATGTGGTACCATCCCAGCATTGGTGTTGTTCTGTATTAGATGGTAGGAATTGATCTGGACAGATCTGTGCTTTGTCTTCCTCCCTGACTTTACAATCACTGAATGGTAAATTTCCAGCACTGAGAGGTCTGCCATTTTGACAAGAACAGTTAAAATGCAGTTCTCTAAGCAGACCCAGGAACCTGTTCATGACATCACCAGAAACATTTGTTACCACAGCAACAGGAGTTGCAACAGGCAAATAAATAAAATAAAAATCTGACCCCCCCCCCCCATGCCTAGAGGTACACATGGAAGTCACATGACCTGGGAGAATAACCAGGCTCTTCCATTCCCGCTGTGCCTGCCAGAGCCGTGAGAGGATTTTAAAACACTCCCGCACTGGTGGCGGGCGAGGAAGGCGTGACACGGCGACATTACCGCCGTGACGTGCGGTGACATGATGGAGAGATGATGGAGCCGCGCTCCGCGCAGTGCGGTGAGAGGAGAGTTATGATCCCGGCTGTAAAAGGCACTATTATGTTTGCGACGGGAGAGGAAACGCGACTTTAAGAAAAGTACAGTGATGGGACTCCTGGGAGAGGAGCATGGAGAAACACTCATCCTTTCCTTCTCCCTCCCTTCCTCTCTCTTTCATTCATGATTTCCCTCTCTCTTTAGTCTTTTGCGCTTTATCTTTCTTCTCTCTCCGGCTTTCTCCCTCTTTCCGCTACACATTTTTGTTCCCACTATCTGTTTGTCTACATCTTAAAGTCCGTCGCAAAATTAATTGTTGGTATTAATTCCATTCATTGCATTAAAATAATTGCACTATAGCAAATAATCACTTAGCAAATGTTCTTATCCAGAGCCACTTAAAAAATTGCAGAACAGTGTTAGCCTTGGAAAATAAAAAGTGTGGTACCACTAAAAAAGCACATTTATAATCAATAAGTATAAAGTTAACCAGACAAGCCAACAATTAGCATTGTAAACAAAAGTAAATAGCACTACATAGCTATCCTGACTTTACACAGCTATACAGTACCAACAATAGTATTATCCCATAAGGAAATACTTATGCATTCCTGTATATTGTTGTAACCCACTGACCTCAACTGTATTTATATTGTACCTAGCTTGTGGAGCATTTCCATGTGTAACTGAATATCGACTGGTTTACAGTGAAAAAGCAACCAAAAGGAAAACAAAAACGTGTCGGCTATTGGTCATCTCCAGGGGGGTATTCCACAAAGCAGGGTTACTGCGTTAGCTGTATAACTGCACTGAGGAACCCTCCCAAATCTGGAACATGGACTGAAGTAAAATGAGCTGTTTCGGATTTTACTCCATGCAGAGTTATCCTGCTAACTCAGTAATCCTGCTTTGTGAAATGTCCCCCAGATAGTAGTATCTGTGGTGACTCACTGTGAAAGGCACTCTCTCCGTTGACGCCTGCCTCCTCTCCCGGCTTGCCGGTCAAAGCGATGTCACAATTTTTTGGATGTGGCGTCTTTAAATAAGGAGTCGGACAGTGGCTGGGGACACCACGTTCAGCAGTGGAGACAAGAAAAACAGCAAGCTGATGTAACATCCGAATCTAGCTCAAAACACAAAGCGGGCTACACGCCGATAACACTTGTTTTTTCTCCTGTATGTCTTCTGTAGTTGTTTGAGTGAATTGATTTGTCTGCAACCTTCTGCCAGTTCAGTTCAATGTACTTTTCTTTATTGAGATGACCAACGTACATTTCCTGCAGCCAGTACATAAGCAGAGCAAATAAAATGTGCACCATAAAAGCTCATGAATGAAACAGTGTGTACAGCCAAGAATTAAAAAATGGTAAAAATGAATGATTGAATAATTATAATCTCTTGCTCTCTCCCTAGCTCTTTGTTATTCCCCCTCTCCATTCCTTCTCCACCCCACTGCACATTGTATTAAGTGGACTGGCACTACTAAGCTCTGCATTAACTGACAGGTCAACTGTGCGGTGGATTATTAATAATTTACAATGACCCTCAGGAATTGGAAGGGATATGACCGATGTGTAACTCAGCGCTCAGTTGGTGCACCAAGCATCTCACTATGGCCCTTCAGCTCCTCCAAAGAGCTTGGCTCCGGCACATAGCAACGGCACAGTTCTTCCACAAGAGTCCCTCCTTCCAGCTAGCATCAGATCTCTTAAGATCTCCTCTCCGGAACGTCTCTGTTCATCTCCCCTGAAGAGCGCCTCCGTGGAGTTCCTTTCTGATGTTTTTCCATTCAGCAACTCTAAAGATGTGAGGAGATCTGAGGAGCTCCACTGTGGAGTGTGTCCGTTCAGCTCCTCCACAGCACTCCTCTCTGGAGCTGCACCTCCCTTTCCAACTCATTCCTATCACATGGCAGAGCTCCGCATTTGAGTTTCACCAGCATTGGGGAAGTCAGGGCGTGTTTACACTATTGCTCTGATGCAATCTAATTCCACATTTTTTCTGATTATTTTTTATGAGTGTCTCTTACCGCAACATTTCGATGCGGGCGTTTTGTTTTTTTGATTGCGTAATTAAGACCATTCATATTAAATCAGCTGTTACACATTACATACAGATGTGCTAATGTAACACATTACATACAGATGTGCTGATGTATTGTTTTTAATGCAAATGAAAAACCTTTTGCTGTTTTTTTGCCCATTGGGTAAAATTAAGAACACATGTTTTATTATACTCTGCACTAAATTATGACTGATAACTTTAATCTCAGAAAACAGAAACACAAAAATATGTGATAAATAGGCCATTGTGATCTCACTAGAATGTATGCTCCACCACTGCTTCCACTGACTCAGGCATCGAGACCTGCAGTGTAACAGCAGCCATATTGGCCTGAACATGATTCCTGAACATGAGTTTTTTTTTATTATCATTTTTTGAATTTACATTCATTCTGCATGCTTGCTAGAAGCATAATGTTATTCTTGCCACCATTTACCAAAACTGTTCTTAGGTGTAATACTAAGAGGGGGACAATAAATTAAAACCAACCCATGCAACACTCTGGGCTCTAAGCCTATTTTCCCCATGTTTTGGTACCCTCGGATAGTTACTATTACACATATGTAAGCCTATATGGCCCTATCAGGTGTTATATCTTTTTTTCAACACAAACGGGTCCTCTGTGGTCGTTTATCATAAATACATTTTAGGAGACTATATTTATGGCAAAATGACCACAAAAGCATATAATTTGCATTACAGAACAACCTTAGTATTTTCATTTCACAAACGGTAAATAAATATACTTACAAAAGTTTCTGCCTATAGTTTAGCACCTTTGTGTATGAAATTACGAGTAGCAAGGTAGCTTGCATCCCACTGCACAAAAAAATGCCTCCAATTGGCTCGTCAATATAGAAACCTCTGGTTGGTCTAGAAACACACTAGGTTCTACTTGTAGCTACAAGGCTCGGCTTCACACCGCAATTTACGTTATGTTCTTACGCAAAAAAAGAGCGAAGTTATTAAACAAAACGTATGAGCACCGATTCCATGTCGCCGGCGACATCGTCGACCCCAAAGGATTAAGCATTTAATGTTCTTGACCATTTTAGGGAGCCTTTATGGCAGTGGTCCCCAACCCGGTTCCTGGAGATCTACCGTCCTGTAGGTTTTCACTCCAACCCTAACAAAGCACACCTCGTTCAACAGCTAGAGATCTTATTGAGCTTCTAGTAGAACCAGGTGTGCCAAATTAGGGTTGAAATGAAAACCTACAGAACGTTAAATCTCAGGGAAGAGAGTTGAAGACCGCTATTTTAAGGTATAAACCTAAACCCCTAATGCATTATAACAGAGATCAGTATTTGCCTACATTGTTTTCCATTGACTTCTCTCTCTAGTGTGCATGCAAACTGTCAGTATTTTACCTTTTTACCCATTATAAGTAGCCCAAAGCTAAAGGCTTTTTAGGTGTTTTTTTTTGTTTTTGTATTTCATTCTATCCACACAACTGGCTAATGTCAATGATTTAAGTATGGTTTCAATAAAATAAAGTTTTATTGCAAACAGAGGTTTTACAAAAAAGGTTACTGATGGCTTCAGGCATTTGAACAAAAAAAGCTAATGTGCAAGGTTTCTGTGCGAGTTGTGATGTTTTTATTCCACTTTCCTGATTGGTTGCCTCTCGCTGCGCTGTTTCTATTGTGCTATGAGACTGTGAGGGACAGAGCCATTATCTGTATAGAGTTTTTCATGTCACTGAAATGCGACCAAGTGGTCAGATAACCTTCCAATACCTGTGAAATGAAAAATAAGATTTCACTGTCCGATCTGAGCGGTTGACACTCGGGCAGTGGCGCAAGCCATACACGAGTCAATCGCAGAGAGCGTGCGATTGATTTCACAGTTTGGAAGTACCATGCAGACAGACGGGCAGCATGTCCGAAAACAGGTGGAGGAAAAGACCACTCTTTTTGGTGTTTTGGTGTCACATTACACGAGTTTTGGTTTAAAAAAAAAAATCTAGATTTGAGGTTATTGTTGTTTCTCTCTCTCTCTCTGTCTCACTCTCTCTCTCTTTCTCTCTCTCTTTTTCTCTATCTCTCTCTCTCTCTCTCTCTCACACACACACACACACACACACACACACAAACACATATTTGTACCTAAGTGAATAGTCTGAGTGGACATTTTGAACCTTGATGCTTCAACAAGTCAATCGTGCCCTTTCATGTGTATTGATGTAGCGGACGCCGATGTGACGTGTATGATGTCGGTCGTAAAATGGCAGGCAATAAAATTCCACCTCAATTAAACACTGTCAATTAAAAATAATAAAATACTCCTGTTGTTGTGCTGAGATGAATTTTTGTGAAGGCTTGGAGAAAAGGTGCCCACTGTGTACCATGAATAACCAATTATAAACGTGAATGTTTCTTCTCCCTGACATTTTTACAACAGCCACTTATATTAGACCGGTCCGTTTGCCCTGTGTGTGTGTGTGTGTGTGTGTGTGTGTGTGTGTGTGTGTGTGTGTGTGTGTGTGTCTGTCAGCCCATTACACGCACGGTTGGTGTTTATTTGCGAACACTGGGGGACCAGGTGCTTATCTGCTGACCTCTCTCTCCTGTACAGAGCGATATTGGTGACAGAAGATGGGCTGCCCAACAGGCAGCCATGTTTAAAAGTGGAAAAGGCATTGATCTCTGCTCCGGAGGAGAAGGGGGAGGGCAGAGGGCACACGCGGTGGAGGGCAGAGAGAGGCAGCACACGGAGGAGGAAGAGAGAGAAATAAACACACAGGCAGTCCAATAGCAGATGGGTCCTTCTAATCATCTGAAAGCTGTATCCTCATGCAGTTTCTTGAGCGGCAGTGCCTGGATCTTCCCCATGAAGTAAAAGACTGGAGTTTAAACTCTTAAGCTTGGGTGGGGGTGGATTTATAAAAAAAAGTTTTTTTGTTGTTGAGGATTTTGGATTGTGATTTTTAAGGGGGGGTTTGTGAAGAGATTTTATGAGTCTGACAGTTTAATTAGTTTTTGCAGTCTCCAGTGATGGCAAAAAATGTACCTTTTTTTTGGATATCTCAGAACCAGAAGAACCCAGTCAGCCTTGCCTCCACAGCCACAAAGGTCTCGAGGCACTCTACGCCGCTCTTTCAAATACATTGCGCATAGCATATAATCTTTAAGCGACGTCACCATTTTAATTTAGATTTTTTTCGTTTACTGGCTTGCGATTTTGAGACGCGTATGCATTTCAGACAGCATTTTCCGAGATGCGTGTCGCCGCTTTGCCAAATGTTTATTCTGCCGGTATCTCTGAACTGCTTGTCTCTTTAGTTTCAGTTGATGAAGTAAATTGGCTTTGCAGAGGGCCATGTTGTTGCAGGAAGCTCTGGTGACACGTTGACAGAGGCGGTCATGGCGTGTGAATCCCAGTGTCGCTCTCTTCCGTATTTGAGCTCCTCTGTTTAATGTGCACTGGTCTCATCGACCAGTAGACTCGGATATCAGTGTGTGTGTGTGTGTGTGTGTGTGTGTGTGTGTGTGTGTTCCAGGATTCTGCACTCATCCTCAAAGACACAATGGCGTACACACTCAATCGCAAGCTGTCGCTTGATTTATTTAGTCGAATTGAGCGATAGATAAAGAGTGAGTTGGAAAGAAAGGCTAAAATTATTTGAACAAAGAATAATGTTCTATTTCCATTTATGTGGAGAATATTAAAATGAAAAGCTATAATAATAAAGGATTTAGATTCATTACATGAATCTGGGTGTGTCCACCAGTGACCGCCAGAGTTATTGGCAAAGCTGAAAATATGACCAAAATTTTAATTTTTTATAAATTAAATGGATTTGTCATTTATCAGCCTGTGTTTCTCCAAAAAAATGCCTTGTGTGTGTGTGCCGTGCGTGTGTGCCGTGCGTGTGTTTGTGCGCACGTGTGTTTATGTGCATGTGTGTTTGTGTGTGCGTGTGTTTGTGTGCGCGTGTGTTTATGTGCTCATGTGTTTGTGTGTGCGTGTGTTTGTGTGTGCGTATGTTTGTGTGTGCATATGTTTGTGTGCGCGTGTGTTTATGTGTGCGTGTGTTTGTGTGTGCGTGTGTTTGTGTGTGCGTGTGTTTTTGTGCGCGTGTGTTTGTGTGCGCGTGTGTTTATGTGCGTGTGTGCGTGTGTTTGTGTGCGCGTGTGTTTGTGTGTGCGTGTGTTTGTGTGTGCGTGTGTTTGTGTGTGCATATGTTTGTGTGCGCATGTGTTTATGTGTGCGTGTGTTTGTGTGTGCGTGTGTTTGTGTGTGCGTGTGTTTGTGTGTGCGTGTGTTTATGTGCGCGTGTGTTTGTGTGTGCGTGTGTTTGTGTGCGTGTGTGTTTGTGTGCGCGTGTGTTTGTGTGCGCGTGTGTTTGTGTGCGCGTGTGTTTGTGTGTGCGTGTGTTTGTGTGTGAGTGTGTTTGTGTGTGCGTGTGTTTGTGTGTGCATGTGTTTGTGTGTGAGTGTGTTTGTGTGTGCATGTGTTTGTGTGCGCGTGTGTTTGTGTGCGCGTGTGTTTGTGTGTGCGTGTGTTTGTGTGCGCGTGTGTCGTGTGTGAGTGTGTTTGTGTGCGCGTGTGTTTGTGTGTGCGTGTGTGAGTGTGTTTGTGTGTGCGTGTGTTTGTGTGTGCATGTGTTTGTGTGTGTGTGTGTGTGTGTCGTGCATGTGTTTGTGTGTGCATGTGTTTGCTATGGGAATGGGGTGACTTTTGAGCAGGCAGAACCGTGGGCAGATTCAAGCGGAGTATTGAGTAACAGCAGGGTCAGTCTCCTCATTCCTACTGCTTGCCTTTATCTCTCTTGGTTCCTTTTCTCTTTCTTTTTTTATCTTTAATTTTCTCTCTCTCTATCTCTCTCTCTCTCTCTCTCTCTCTCTATCTCTCTCTTTCTCTCTCTCTCTCTCTCTCTCTCTCTCTCTCTCTCTCTCTATCTCTCTCTTTCTCTCTCTCTCTCTCTCTCTCTCTCTCTCTCTCTCTCTCTCTCTCACCAGCTGCCTTTGATAGCGACTGTCTCTTCCATGTGTCTGTGGCAGATCAAGGCTTTCCCTCGATATTTTGTGGAGCGGTGGAGATCGATGGCGGGAAAGGTCCTGTGAGTGGAGTGGACTGATGGCGCTAAAGATGCAGTGACAGCTGCTGATAATGTGCTGGAAGCTCTGTCGCTCAACTACTTCCCCCCAAAACAGGCACCCTGACCACCCTCCTGTCCTCCCCACCACAGATACGGGGCACCAGGTATTTCAACACAACACACCCTCTCCCTCCCAACCACAGATACGGGGCATCAGGTATTTCAACCCAACACACCCTCTCCCTCCCAACCACAGACACGGGGCACCAGGTATTTCAACCCAACACACCCTTCCCCTCCCAACCACAGACACGGGGCACCAGGTATTTCAACCCAACACACCCTCTCCCTCCCAACCACAGACATGGGGCACCAGGTATTTCAACCCAACACACCCTCTCCCTCCCAACCACAGACACGGGGCAAAAGGGATTTCATGTAACCCACACTGACATGCACACACTCACACACACATTCACATAACACATACCCACACTGACATGCACACTCTCACACACACACACATGCACTTACCCACACTGACATGCACACTCTCACACACACACACATGCACTTACCCACACTGACATGCACACTCTCACACACACACATGCACTTACCCACACTGACATGCACACTCTCACACACACACATGCACGTACCCACACTGACATGCACACACTCACACACACACATGCACGTACCCACACTGACATGCACACACTCACACACACACATGCACTTACCCACACTGACATGCACACTCTCACACAAACACATGCACGTACCCACACTGACATGCACACACTCACACACACACATGCACGTACCCACACTGACATGCACACACTCACACACACACATGCACGTACCCACACTGACATGCACACTCTCACACAAACACATGCACGTACCCACACTGACATGCACACACTCACACACACACATGCACGTACCCACACTGACATGCACACACTCACACACACACACATACACATATCCACACAGACATGCACACACTCACACACACACATTCACATAACACATACCCACACTGACATGCACACACTCACACAAACACATGCACGTACCCACACTGACATGCACACACTCACACACACACACATACACATATCCACACTGACATGCACACACTCACACACACATTCACATAACACATACCCACACTGACATGCACACACTCACACACACATTCACATAACACATACTCACACTGGCATGCACACACTTCCACACAAACATACACACAAAGGCAGAAATGCATCCTGGCGTGCAATTACACACAAACACACATACGCATACGCAAACTCACATAATGTGACCTGAAAATGCACTAAACTAATGCGGAATTTGACAATATGCACAAGGATGGAGTGTAGGTATTAATATGAGCTCATATTTCAATACACCCAGTTAAGATGTCAGGTATTAATTATGCATGAGGCAGTAATGAGGAAACATTCCTAATTAAATGAGAGTAATTCTGTGTTATTTCATTCTGAATAGAGCATGAATACTTAATGAATGGCATGCTACCAATTAATACACTATGGTAGTATTCATGTGAATTACACCCCTCACTCTCTTCCCATAATACAGCATTCTGACTTACGTACACCTGCTCGTCAACACAAATAATTTTATTTTTGCAGGAGCAGGCTATGTGTCTGCAACTCAATAGATGAAGCATGCAGACATGGCGAAGAGGTTTAGTTGTTGCTCACCCAAACATTAGAATGGGTGATCTAAGCACAGTATAAAGAAGTTTTGACCGTGGTATGATTGTTGGTGCCAGACGTGGTGGTTTCGGCGTCTCAGAAACAGCTGTGCTTCAGGGGGTTTTATGCACTACATTCTCTAGAGTTTACAGAGAATGGTGCGATAAACAAAACAAAAAAAAAACAGTGAGCGGTAGTTCTGTTATATCTACTAAAATTGGCCATAGATAATTTTCAACACTATACCCACGTTTTTTTATGCTCCCTTGCTATTCACATAGCTCTGTAACCAATCTATAAACATGTCCACAGATAAATAAACTTTGTGACCATTATCTGCTGCATAGATCTTTTCCTCATCCACGATACATCCTGATACCTGCGCTCCTCCATCGGAAAGCTTAAGTGAGCGAAGAAAATTCTGCCTATTATAAAATAACAAGGCCGGCATATATTATATTTGAATGTGCTTGGCCAGTTTCACTGTGTGTGTGATATGCACTCATTCGTGTGTAATTGTTGTCCTGCATTGAAACCTGTAGATCGAAACTCGAGCACAATACATTGTGTGAGTCAGCATTCAGTGTCTTTTTTTACAGTGTCCCCGTCAGATAAAATAAATTGCTGAAAATAACCATAATTCAAAACACAAATTATGGGACAATGCTGACTGCACATTGACAATTTTATGAAAAAGTTTTAGGATGTGGGCCGGTGTTTGTCCAGAACACTCGCTGGCTGAGGGTAGTGGGATAAATCCATTTGAGAAATTAATCCTACCTCCGCAAAAACTAATGGCCATGGTGGAGATAAACATTCCACTTAGCTAGACTCTGGCCATGGGTTGCCATGGCAACAATTCGGGCGGAGCCTGCACTCTCAAAAAGTGTCTAAAAAGATACAAACACTTGTCACTGGGGGGGTAACTTATCGGTACATCAAATTGTACCCCTAGCCAGCACCTCTTTTCCTTGTAAAAGGTACTTTTTAGTATCCAAATGGAACATTATTGTACTTTCAGTGTACATTTGGGAAATTTGTTCTTTAAAGAAGAAAAATGTACCTCCACTGTACCTTTATTTCGGATAGTGTGGAGACTTAAGGTTGGCCCGCCCTTCCTCTCTGTGGAGGTTGTTCTGGGGGAAATACTCTGGCATTTGAATGAACATGTCTGTCATGACCATCATCGTTGCGGCCATTGTCATGACCATCATCATCATCATCATTATACTGCAATCATTATATAATTTAATTAATTTCAGTTCTCAAACACATATACAGCTGAAACTGTCACGTGACAGAAATAAGCAGTGAGGATGAGGAGTTTTTCTTCAACGTGTTCATCTTCATCTTCATCATCCTCAGAGCTGAAGAAGCCTCGTGGTGTTTTGTCCACTGCAGCTCCAGTAATGCGTCTCCCACGCCATAGCGAGAGCCACCACTGATATACAGCAGGATCAGCCGTCTCTCTCTCTTTCTCCTGCCCTCCCATGTTCACATTTTCTCTGCTGTCTCTTTCTCACTCTCCCTTTTCTCACTCCCTCTCTCTCTCTCTCTCTCTTTCTCTTTCTCTTTCTCCCTCCCTCCTTTGCTCTGTAGAGGGAGAGGAAATGGGGAAATGGTTTCTATTACAGAGAGCATTAGAAATGCAGTCCATCCACAGCGATGGCCCCCAGTGGATAATTAATCACAATACAACGTCCAAGAAATCACTGCTGCCCCTCCCCCTCCCCCTCCACTCTGACAGTGGGGAAGAGATGTCTATAGGAAAATCGATGTGCAACAGAATGCCATGTATAAATAATAAACACTAACGCTGACCAGATGGAGTGAGGGTGTTCTCTATCGCTTACTCTGGGGCCCATCAATCCTGCTCAACCCCCCTCCCTCCACCCTCGCCCCTCCCTTCAGCTCTTCTCTGTAGAGCTCAGCCATTTCTACTCTTGGCGGTTCAACCAGTTCTGAGTGGCCAGCGCGGGCGGCGCTCTCGGGGGCCGACCGCCAAGGCTGACGAGGATTGTGGGCGGGAATAGGAATGCGCGCATGTGAGAAAAACCGAGAGCGGGAATGTGGAAAGGTAGCAGGGGTGTGAGAGAAACGTAAAACAGGAATGTGAGGCGGTGCGAAAGCAAGCGCGGGTTCCAGCCGAGGGGGGAAGCCAGGCCTCCTGGAAATGTAATGGGACCGTGTGAAATTCAGAGCACGAGCGTGTGGTAAACGCAAAGGGCGTTTTTTTTCCTCTGGTGAGAGCGCGTTAAAGGAGAGCTGTGTTTAAAAAATGCATCAAGCACTTGCAACATTACTGAGCGTTTTAAACCACATACCACATTCCAAGAACCTCAGAGTACTCTTCTTCTACCGTTGAATGGATAACACCAAAAAGCTAGTGATAAAAATTAATTTTTCCACTCCAAATGTTATGCAGAAATGTTTAGTTTGAATACCTGAGAGAATATATGAATATATGCGAGCATTTTTTGGTAACACCCTTGAAGGGTCCTTCATAAGAGCTATATAACTTTTCATATGCACTACATAGCACATGCATAAGCACTAAATAAATATTCATAAGTGCTTATGTCAATGACCACAAATAGCATATGGTGTGTTATGTCAACATTGATGCAGCAAGTGAAATTACATGAGATGCTTATGTCAAGTTTGTCATTTCACTTGGCATGTCATGGTAATGTCACTTGCTGCATTAATGTTGACATAACACATAATATGCCTATTTGCCTATCATTGACATAAGCACTTATGAATGTTTATGGAGTGCTTATAATTTTTTTTCTTTCAACAACTGCATCAAATTGCTGTAGGTTCCAACAATAAGGGCCACGTATATCACACGATCATTGCTCATATTTGATCATAAAGCATGCATATTTTGGATTTGGACTGCAAACGTTTAATTCATAACAATTGACAATTTAACAATGTCATAATTTGGCAGATGCTTTTAGCTAAATTGACTTGCAAAAGTGCATTTAGCATGGTAAGCAAACACCACTATAGAGACAAAGTTACAATCAAATAATGCCCAAGACCTGTTCATTAAATCATAGGCCTCTTGATTTATCAATATGAATGAGCAAATACTTACCTTGTAAAATACCACTGCATGCATTGTCAGCCTAGTTAAATACCATTGCCTGCAATTTGCCATTTTGACACTCTGAGCAGAAGTGATATAACAAGGCAGTCGCTGTAGAACAAGAATAATTTAACAGTGTTGCTACTTAATGCTGCTAGTTTCTAATACGAGATAGTTGTTAACAAGGTGCAGAAAGTCATTAAACATGTTGATGTTAATGCCATTGGCTATATTGTTAACTGAATGTCCCCTTGATACTTGTGAAATCAACAAAACCATATTCTGTCATAAATATCTAAGCGCATGCATTAAGCAGCTGCTAAATATTTCACAAACTGACACATGTAAAATGACAGAGCTCTGCTGAAAAAAACAACGCACTCATTAAATCCAATCTGACATCGGTAATAGAGAAATTAACCATAAAGGGAAACAACCATCACCTTTTTCCACACAGTAACTTTTTATGTGAATTATTCATAATAAATCCTACATTACACTGTCATAAGCATGACATGACACCTGTTGTAGCCAGTCATTAAATCATATTACAGCTTGCGGCAGATGTCATGACCCCATTTCAATGCATTGGCGCAATAACTTTGTATATATATATATTTTTCTTTTCTTTTAAATAATTTGTTTAGTAAAATACATTGCATATATTATAACAATGTTACAACATTAGGCATAAGCTGTAATAAACTGTCATATTTATGGAAGGATATTATGTAATGTTTATGGCACCATATAGGCTTTATGGAGCATAGTTCAAGTACAATATAGTTGTGTGGCACATCAGTCTGGGACGTTGTGCATCATTTATAGGTGTGCACCTCCCCAATAATTTCCTCCATTCTCACATTAGACAGTGAGAAATCTGTGTTAAATATGCTTCCTTATGTAATGTTTTTTCACATCAAAACCATTTCTTTTTTGCACTTCATTCACAACCTGTACTGTTTTATAAAAATTCTGAATAAATTTTTTTTGGATTCACATTAAAACATTACAGTCTTGTTTCATAATGTTCTGATAATTGTGATGTGCTAGCGTAAAAACATCCTTGCATGCATCTCAGTATATATTTGTGCCTGTTTAAAACTCTTTTTACATTTTACTGAGATTACTACAGTTACAGGCAGATTTTTAGTGAGGTTTTTATTCAATTGAACAACACTGGGATTTGTATTTATTTTAACTGGAAACCATATTCTTATAGTTTATGCTCAAATGAGATTTAGCTACATGCAACAACAAAACAAAAACAAATCCCTGTTTTACAGAAAATCCAGGCACAGGATCAGCTTGGCATGCATGCAACAGCTCTGTTGAACAAATATCAGAATAACCTGAGTCAAATATGCAATATTCAAAATGCTTTGACTCACCATTAAATAGACAAGTAGATCTCTGAGAATCTTTTATGCAAAATGTTACTAACTGTTACAAAAGGAGCTACTTCACTGCTGTCTATCCTAATATCAAACACAGCTCTTCCCTAACAAAGGGTGTTTGTGTGTCTAATGTAGGCATGTAGGTGGAAACAAAACAGAGAAGCAAGAAGCTGGCTGGAGATTGAGTGGTTGGTGCAGTTATCACCACTGGTTGAGGGTCAGCTAAAGCATGCGCTTCCTCCGTGAGCGACCAGCTCCAGCCTCCCTCTATGGATGAGTCTAGGGTTGACTAGGGTTGTACGATGTCACCAAATTTCACATCGTCACATCGGCCAATCAAACGTCGCCGATGTCCGATGTCATCGTCTGCTTGCGAGGGGGTGCATTTTTTTTATTAGGCTATTGCAATATAATTTATTCTGCAAAGCATCGCCAATTATTTGTAGACTGTTTCATTTAGTAATTTAGAATTTGCTATTTATTTTCATGAATTTCATAAATAAACCGTCAACTATTGTGATTTTACAATTAGAATCTTTAATCGGTAAAAAAAAAATCTCTGATGATGCGATCGGACCGGTAAAGATGAGCAATAACGTCAATGCTTCGTTTGATTTCTGAGACAGTAAAATGACAGACAAAATATAATGCACAAAATATAGTGCTTTCTCACCGTATGCGACAGTGCGCCAATACAGTGGTGGAGCGCAGTCCAAAACAGATGGCCCTTCACTTGTTGCACGTGTTTGGAGACGGCACCTCCTTTCCTTTTACCCGCAAACACAGCAATGCAAACATTTTGAGAAGGCAATATATAGCTCAGAAAAAATGACCCGAGACCATTTGCCTACTTTTTAGGCCTGAAATATGTACGGTAAATGATGCAAAATAGTAATAGCCTAAATTACTTTGGTAAAAAAAAGCGAATGCACAAATAGATTTAAATTATGTTATTATTTCTCAGTCATAGCTTATGAGAATGAGGAAAAAAACGAACAAAAAACTATAATCTAGGCGATGCCGGCCTAATTGGCACAGCACATCGTCGATGTCCAATGTCATCGGCCATCGGCACAACCCTAGTTCAGAAGATGTTTTTTTTTTGGTCAGAAT
Organism: Ilyophis sp. 1 JC-2022; assembly: GCA_022702515.1. Classification (NCBI taxonomy): domain Eukaryota; kingdom Metazoa; phylum Chordata; class Actinopteri; order Anguilliformes; family Synaphobranchidae; genus Ilyophis; species Ilyophis sp. 1 JC-2022. The sequence goes on along the minus strand of CM040397.1, from coordinate 15,368,233 downwards.
CAAGAAAACAACACAAAATAAATGAAAACTTGCCCATTCAACACCAGGTCAACAGGAACTCTTCAATGCACTTCTTTCTTTTCTTTTCTGTTTCCACCCACATGCCTACTTTAGATAGTGCTGTGTTTGATATTAGGTTAGCCTCTTCTTACCAAACACCCCCTCGCGGTAACATGGGCGTTACAGAAGTTATTCAATTGTATATTTCATTAATTATATAATATATAATAAACTGCTCACCTCAATATTTTGATTAAATATTCTTAAAATATATCGATATATAAAACTCCAACCTAATTCCCAAATATGTATTGCAGCTTGATGTCACGCCATAAACAAAGTGCTGGTAAACTGTTCTGCTTAATTGTATTTCACAAAATTTTGGTTTGAAAAATCGTTTAGGCTTAAAAAAAAATTACTCTAAAATTTTCATACGGCTGTACATAATTTTTTTGTACTTCATCGCGAGTAGTTGGGCTGTGTTCAGTTTGGCATTTTGAAAATCAGCCAGTTGCTGGAGTACCAATTTTTTGCCTTAGTATATTCAAAACCCAATGGTATATTTGAGACAAAAGGTTTTTTTTTTACTTGATTGTCAAAACCGTCGTCAATTGGGTGTATTTATTTGACTGATAGTACAATAAGCCTATCTGAAGTGGGAAAAACTAGCATCGACCCGCCTCCACTGCAAGTATTATTTTCTTTCCATTGGGTTTTAAAACTGTCTGTGAAATATTTAAACCAATAGCCAAGACTCTTATCTTTCAGATAAGCCTTTATTCAACACAAAGCCTTTGGAAGTCATGTAGATACAGCTCCGCAGCCTCCGCATAAGAGGAAGAGGCACCGGGGCATATTTACTGTACCAAGATGGCGCAGTGTTTTAGCTTGTAGCGTAGCAAGCCACATTCCGCTTAGTAAAGCATAATTCATTAGATAACAGCTGCTGTTCAGCTTTTTTTTTCTCTTTCATACAGTTTTTGGTGGGTTATGTCTAGGTTATTCAGGCGTTTCTCCGTGCTGCAGGTCCTAGCCTGAAGATGTTTTTGCGATCTTGTCTCAGTGACGCTGAGTGGTATAAGGTAACATGTTTTTTGTCGGTATACCAGTGTGAATTCACTGTACATAAATGTATAAAACAAATCCCTCTGAATTCATGTAGCTAATGTTATGCAGGTCTTATGTTCATACCAGCAGAAAACCTAATCTTGGGTTTCACTAGCATAGCTTCTAATGACATACTAATGACAACCTAAAATGCTATAACTTTATTTGACATGGTCTAAACAATGTCATGACACTGGCATGCACCTCATAACCTCAACATAAAATTCGTTAATTTCCTAGAATGGGTATAAAGACAATGCAAATAAAAATTAAAAATGACAAGATTAGCACAGTGACATGAAAACTGTCTGGATGGGAACATATCCATATGCATTTCAAAAGAGTTGTTGCAGGGATGAATTTCAGAAGGTGTGGTTCTTCCAGAGGTTAAGGTAGGTTTCACAGCAAATTAATATTGGTATCTATCTATGAAGATGAACTCATCCCAACCAAAAGAATATAAACTCATGACAATGTGTTTTAGTATGAGGTAAACCCACACTGAGGTATCACTAGTGACATCGCTTTCAACTAATAATGTACATAATAATTTTCATGGGGAATCAGTATTATGACAACCTTATCATTGTGACGGCTGTCATCCATTTCAGCCCTAATGAATATACTTTTGGTAATCAGATTGTTATTTAAATGGATAGTTGTCACAATCATAGTGAGCCTTCGATGCAGGTTGTTACGTCAGTTGTGTCATAACACAAATCATAGACTGTAATGACAACACTATGTCATAGTTATGAATGGACATGACACTTCATGACAGGTGTTATGTCATGGTAATGACACTGTAATTTCCATGTCATGACGACCACTGTCAAATAAAGTGTTAACGATGTTTGTTTAAAACTGTCAGTAATCTGCAGGAAAATGATTAGTGTTGAAAAGGTTAAAGTATTTCAAATAATGATTTTCCTCAGGTCTGAAAAGAAAGTCAATGATCATTTGATAAATAATGAATGTACCCCCAAGTGAAGCACTTAACCTGCCTTACTTCAGCAAAACATGTAGCTGTTTAAATGGCTACAGTGTAAAAAGTGAGCTATGGAAATTGCCTTGAGAAGAACTGTCTACTAAGGCAATAAATAATGCAGTATTCATGTGTGCAACATACATCATAGATGTACTGGCCCAAATGTATGTTTTGCCATGGGACACTGTGTAGAACTCCATCCACCACATGTCGACATATTGGAATATTAATATTAATATTAATATTGTTATTGTGTGGGGATTTTTTTACTGTTTGATTGTAGCAATCAAACAATTTTGCATCTCTTGTCTATTACCACCAATAATACCCTGGTGTTTTTGAAACCATAGAACAGATTTATATATTCCATGAATGTATCTACCTATTGCATCCTGTGGTGAAATGTATTATCTATGCCAGTTCACATTGATTGGCATTTAATGAAAATTATCTATGTTTAGATGGTACACAGATACTTATGATCGTTTGACTTAATTTCATGTTGCGATGTTGCGTCGAGAAACCATCTTGATATGTTTGGCTTAGCATGCTTATGGACAACCCAACGTTTTAAAAACTGGACCCATTCGTAATTCAGTGACCTTCCTGAAATGAAATAAAAAACACCAGAATAAATATTGTTAACATGTTGTCATAACTAACACGCATCAGCCAAGTCACAATAACTACTGATCATTTCCAGAAAACCTCCAGGAAAAACTTGTCAAAACATACAAGAGACTTGCCCCGACCTATACTACACAACTAATACATTTTAAATTTATATAATGAAATGTATAATATATCATATAATTTATACATATATAGATTATATAATCTAATCTAATCTAATCTAATATAATCTTATATAATGTAGGTGTCTGTTGTCTCATTTTCTGGCTGCCAGGATTGACAGAACGGGATTGGGTGGTGAGCAGCCATTACTCCACCTGCTTCACCAATCACACGGGACCTATAAGCAGGAGATTAACAGAGGCTGCATCCCAATATTTTTCACTCCACACCTCCCTTCCTCCACTCCCTCACTACCACTCCTCTCCTACCCGGAAGTATGCAAAACAGTCTTTACGTTTCAAGTACAAGTAGTTGCATGTACAGTTTACAATGTACCTGACATTGCGGTCGAGACATTCATTAATATGTAACCATTAATACATAATTAAGATGTAATCAGCGACATTAGATTAAAACACAAAGATCCATTTGCGGGGCAAGGAGTAGAGGAGGTGGTAGTGGAGGAATGGAGGGTGCATTTTTGGAGTATTTGGACACAGCCAGAAATAATAAAAGACAGGAAGCCAGGAAAAAAAACTGACATGGCACTTAACAGCTCCATACAAAGAATAGGGGCATTGTAGCATCGCACTCATTTGGATGTGCTAATACACACAAACACATGTACACCACACATATACAAACATAGACATGCCTATGCATGATACACGATGCACACACACATACACACACACACACACACACACACAAACATGGTAATGCATGGTAATGCCACTCCTGGTTCTTGCTTTTGTCAAATTCCAATGATTGCTCCACCAAAATTCCAGCTCATTTCTCCCGTGATAAATATATCGCTCTGATGTGAATCTACCCCATTGAGTTTGGTAATGAGATCCTATTATTTACCTTGATTTGCCTTCAACGCTCTCTGAAAACTGATAGCTGCACTAAATTGTCATTAAAGTGTTTTATTAAATGTCAACTTTTTAAAAGTCACAGCAAATACGCCGCTCAGATTAAATATCGACAGACAACACAATGCTTTACTGCCATGTTAAAAGTATTGATCCCGGCAATCTGAGGTGTATGAAATTCAATGAAGACCAAAGATGAGCTGAGGAAGTTCTACTCCGAGAAAGCGACGCTGACGCCTGTCAATCACCCTCTCATCTGAGCCTGCAGAGCGAGCTCCCCTTGAACAGCGAGTAGAAGTGGCCGCTGCAACGTCGCCCACCCACACAAGACCATGTGACACAGTGACCCCCACCGAACTAGAAGAGGCATGCAAGGTGGGGGTCCTCTGTTCCCTATTTTAAGGATCAAGGAACCGTTAGAACCGAACGGGTGAACATATTAACGTTCATCGTCGTTTCTCCCCCACTGGGTCCCACTGAGGTCGTGTTGAGGTTGAGTGGAGGTCACGGTGCCGTTGCTATAGGAACGGCACCATGTGCTAAATTAGCACTGGATGTGCTAATATCTTTGAAACCCCATGCACGGCAACATGGTTTATAGGTGTGAGGTCTAGAAACGAGAAAGTGTTGTTGTGCTCAGTCAACATACCAGACTAAATAGTACTGCAGGTGCGTAGAGCTGATAATATAGGAAAAGGAAATGGTCACCGCACACTGCAAAAAAGGCATCGGTCTAACCCGTAAAAGTCCAGGTTTATTGCAGCTCACATAGTATCAATACAAAAGTGCTCGGAAAAAAGAAAAGAAAAAGGGCCTAAGTGCACAAATAAAAAACAAAAAAGAAACGTTTCGGTCACAGACCTTCATCACTGATAAATAAACCTGGACTTTTACGGGTTAGACCGATGCCTTTTTTGCAGTGTGCGGTGACCATTTTCTCTTCTTATAGGTGTGAGGGAAATTACTTTACCCATCTGAGAATGAGTCTGTTGTACTTTGTGTCTAATTGAGCATTGCAGGTATATTAGGTAATGCAACATGAATGAAAGTTTCAGAGAGAACATTGCACTTCACCAGGAGAGGAGATTCACCACACTGTCAGTGCAGTCTTTGAAGCCTTGCCAACTGAGCCTGTTCTCCATCTGTGGTGCACCAGACGCCAATTTTGACTGTGAAACTGATTTTCTTCTGATAACCTCTGAGAGGAAGAAAGAGTGAGAGAAAGAGACACGTGGAGAGAGAGATAGAGTGAGTGAGAGAGAGAGTGAGATTGAGAGAGTGGCAGAGCGAGAGAGAAAGAGAGAAACCGTGTGACGGAGAAAGAGAGATACTGCTTCTGAAATGTTGACACGGTACTTTATGCAGCACACTCTTTCTGGTCCGGATGAATGACACGGAGGCTCGTGAACGGGGTACGCTTGTCATAAATCGGCGCCTGACGTTGTCATCCTGCTTGTAAGACAGGCCTGTCATACGCCGTGCCTCAGATGAATTGATTTCTCCCAGTTCTGCTCTGTTATTTATTTATTTACTGTATTTAATTTTTTCTGTTTTGGATTCAAATGGACCTTAATGGGGTTGAAGCAGCGTTTGTGCTCTTATCTGCTCTGTGCAATGGGGGCATTAATGGATCTCTCTGTAATTACCTCAAATGAATGGAAGAGAGGCGTGAACGTCAGAGCGGAACGGGCGTGAGATAGAACAGAGCGGTTGCCTCGGGACAAAGCCGAAGGGTTTTGAGTGCTTGACCCCCCCGTATGCATGTTGTGACAAACACCAGTGAAACACAAGACCAATGGGGAGGTGTGGCTGTGCCTTTTCTTCCCTAAACCTGTGTGTGTGTGTGTGTGTGTGTGTGTGTGTATGTGTGTGTGTGTGTGTGTGTGTGTGTGTGTGTGTGTGTGTGTGTGTGTGTACCGTGCTACGTATATATTTGTTTTGTATTGTTTAGTTTTTTTTTACATTCTCATATTTTACTTCTTGGAATAAAATGTGTAAAAAAAATTGAAAGATGTTTCTAAGAAGCAGCTTCCAAGAGTGGAATTGCATCTGTTCCTCATTGAGGCAAGTTTGAAAAAATGAATAGACCCGGAGCACATCTGTTGGGTTGTTGATTTGAACCCAGGCAGAAAAGCACTCCAGCATCCTTTAGAAAGAGCCCAGCCAAACAGAAAGTAAAGCAGTAAGCACTCGGAGACAGGCGGGTGGGTTACACAATGCTTTCCGACTGCTGGAATAGGGCTTGGATGCATGGTTAACCTGCGTGGATAAACAGACTGATGCAACGTCCGGCGGGTCCGGATACATAGTTAACCTGCGCGGATGAACACGGCGATGTACTTACGTCTGGTGGGCCTGGGTACCTTGTTATCCCGGATAAACAGCGATGTAACATCGGCCTGGCTCTGGTGTGGCCGGATCCAGGGTCGGACTCGCGTTGCGTTTCAACGCTGGGCTTGAGAGCGGCGCCCAGGGGCCCTGAGGGCCGATCGCGGGGGTCAGAAACCAATTGCTATAATGCGCACATGGCAGCCCACATTGTGCATTACCAAGGCTAATGTGTGCTTCGCAGCCCACGTACTGAATTACAGAGGTCTCGCATTGGTCCCAGTGGCCTGGGTATGCAGAGCCAGAGTTACATTTACCTCTTTGGCTCTCGCTCATTATACGGGCAGGAAAGCCTGGGGAAGACTGTGCTAAAGAAGTGATATCAAATTCAACTTGTTTTTTGAATACGGCGAATGTTCTTCCCTCCATAGCAACTGCTCTGTCAGCTGGCCAGCATCACCGCGGTTACAGCAAGCAGCATGAATCTTTCTCCCTCCCTCCTTCTCATTGAAACGCCATAATCTGCTTTATGCCTTAAACGCGCAATCCGATACGTGCATATATTTTACCCCCGACCCGGTAACTGGATCTGAATGGGGAGCAAGGCAGATCGCAAAATAAATGCCCAGAGTTATCGATACAGATTATGCATCTGGAATATCTATTTAGCGTCTGTCTGCGCACCCATTTCCCAGAGTGCTTTTTGTCCTGTCTCATTGATTTAGATGCAAAGCTGTCCGTTAATTAGCTCTGTCAAACAATAAACATCTGAGACATATAAAACATCAACTTACTGTCCACAAGCAGTCCCCCAACCCCATAACCCACCCCTGTTTGCTCTGAATTCACAATATTATTCTTCATTCTGGTATGATTGCCATTCTGAGAAATGGGAAATATGCTCATACTTTATATTAAGATTTATTTCAGCACCTGTAGTTTTCAATTATGTTAAATAGCCCACTGCTATTCTAATCTGTAACTGAAACACATTTGAACACAAATCTGTCCATGCAACACGCAGTGCTGATGTTTCAACGGACAAGAAAATAGCATTAGGAGTATATTATTTTTGGGGGGGGTTTCTTTGGGCGTATGTGACAATTAAATGAAAGAGAGAGAAAGCGAGAGGCCGAAAGCCCTCCTTACTCCAGGACCAAGGACGATAGGATTTGATCATTCTTTTTTAATGTACAGTTGGACTGGAACACTAAAAAATCTGCTTTACCTGCTTTTAAACGTTGTGTCGTAATCAGGTTGTGTAGTAATCAGGATGTAGGAAGGACACCTCTCCTGAGGGTCCTTGATTTTGGAAAATGGTAGGGACTTGTCAGCTGAGACTCATCCAAGTTGGACAGTACCATGGATGTCACACTTGACAGTCCTCAATGTTGGACAACATTTTGACACCACAAATGAGAGTTCTTGACCTCGGGCAGTGTTGAGGACGGCACAAATGAGGGTCCTCCACGTAAGACAGTGCTGTGATCACCGCAGCTGAGGGCCCTTGACTTTGGACAGTACCACAGACATCTTACCCAAGCATCCTTGACTTTGGGCATTAATGAGGACACCATAACCGAGGGCCCTTGACTTTGGGAGTACAAAAAAAATCTTACCTCATTTTCAGATCAGACTCCTATCTCATATCTGTCTGCAATTTTGTCTGG
>CM040397.1:15350470-15355470 GCA_022702515.1 Ilyophis sp. 1 JC-2022 | reverse complement strand
TGCTAAAACCTGCTCTGAGACAAGAATCTGTTAAATGCCAACTGACAGAGGATACAGCTGTGCTACGACATTAGTCATTGAAAAATCACTTAAACTGACGCTTGTCTGAGCACGGACTTTCCATTCGCGGACTGCATGTTGCCTCGATTCCTCCGTTTACGTATATCCTCCTTTCATCTTTTCCTCACGTTCTCCGTTGGGTGGAGCTAAGGACCGAGGAAATGATGCAAAGACTGAAAATAAGCCATTGACCTGAACCCAATGCGTTTCTTTTTACAGAATTGCATATCTTAACGAGGCGGACGGTTTTCCCAATTTCACTTAAGGGGAGCGACGCTCCCCTGCGTTCAACAACAATTTCAACCCTGCTTATAATAACATTACCCACGCAGAATAAATCCCTGGCCTCCGCCCCAGTCAATTAGTAGCCTACGTGCTAGACTGGTTAATAGCGGGTGCTGCAGAATAGCGTTATCACTTGGATGGTGGGGCGACGGGTGGAGGGCGGCGCTCTGCCGCCCTGGTCCTAGTGCCGCCCTAGGCGGCCACCTATAGTTGCCTAGTGGACGGTCCGGCCCTGCTGACATACAGTATACAAACGTATACATTTTTCAGTATATGTAGCCCTCTGGGATTAAACCCACAGCCTTTGCGTGGTTAGTGCAATGCTCTACCGATTGTTATTACAGAGTAACTTGAACGTAGATAACCTGGAACGTGAGCGGTATTCTTAATTACACATGAAACAAGGCCAGCCCTGTTACATCTCTCCTGCTGAAATGAAATCATTTCATGTTGTGAAATTAACAGGCAAGGTTTATTTGTTGTGTATCATGAAGATGTGGCCTATGAGTGTAAATAGAATATTTAAAAATATTCACATGTAGCCTAATTAAGAATACCGCTAACTGCTGTTCAGTGTTACCTAAATTTCAGTTACTCCGTAATAACCTCTTGTTACAAAATTAGTTACAATTGAACTACACAGACATAGGTACAATTTGATGTAAAGTGTTACCAACTGCTCTTTTACACAGACGATCATTCAGCACTTTGTGGTATGTGCGTTCAGCCAACCTGGAGTGTGACTGACATCAGAGAAGAGCGAGAGACACCGCCGCTGTACAAGGCGGGCGGAAAAACGACGGGAACAGGGCGATCCGCGGGGTGGCAGGGCGAGCCGAGCTCCCGAATGAGCCGGAGCGAAGCCGCAGATTGAGTTCAGGAAATGCGGCGGTGACACCATGACTCCACCCCCATCCCCTTCCGCCCTCGAACGGGGCTGAGAGCGTGTGTGGGCGGGCTGGGCGTGGGCGCCAGGGCAGCGGTGATTGGCTACTGGCAGGTACGAGCGTGAACGGCAGCCCCTAACGAGAACCCAGGAGATGTGCCGAGACAGCTGCTCTTTCCTGCAAACGAGCAACTGGAGACGCAAAGATTAAATCCTGGAAACTTAGCAACAACTTTCTCTACTTGTATCTGGAAATGTGGCATCTAATAAGAAAAGTGGTGCTTTGTTCTCCTCTTGCTGACAACCCAGGGTCACGGTACAGTATCAAGGACCTTTGGACCACTGATTACTTTGATAATACTGCCGATGCCAGCAGGGTGTATTTAATGTTTTCAGCTTGTGTAGGAGATATTTTAACTGGCACACTAAGAAAACCCACATAAAAATGTAACCACTCTTATGAGCGGACTGTTAAAGTATTAACCTCATCCTTTTCTGGGCACCGCTTGCCTGAAAAAGTCTGTTAGCATAGATCTGACTGGCTTTAGTCACCATAGATAGCTCTGGAATACTGATGTTTCCGCATTGTGTGCCACAGTCAACCCTTAAGCTACAAAACCTAACATTGCAAACATCTGTCCAGAGGTGGAAAGTCCAGGGGTCAGAAAGTAAACATCCTGCCATCTGTTTTTTCCACCCATGAACTCGTAAACCAGCTGAGTTCACTAATTAGTTCTACCTCCTGGTTCAGTAATTGTGCTAATTAACAAATTCAGGTCATAGGAACAAAATACTGGGGAGGACCAGGAATTACCACCTCTGCCTTGGTCACGTGTCTTTCATTGTAATGAGTCCTCCGGGCCACCGGTGGCAGTACATAACACCAATAGCAGTACTGGAGTCCAGTCACAGCATGTGAGACCCATCGCTGCATGTCAGGAACAAAGGGGAAGGCACATTTGGCATGAGTGCCTTGTTTCAAAGGCTTCTCTTTTTTCTGTGGCAGAGCACACAACTGCTCTAATCAAATGACAACTGGGGAGACGTGTGAAAAAGTGTTCCTACTAAAGAAAGTTAATCTTGTGAACATACTCCGTTTTCAGAGGAAGCAAAACCCAAGCGGAAAAGCAGGTGGCGGGGGGGTGAGGGGTGGGGTCAGAGAACAACATCTTCATGTCAGCACATTCTAACACCCCAAGAACATCAACTTTTCTTTCTCTCTCCCTATGTCACTTCTTTCCCTCCATTTCTCTCTCTCTGTTTCTGTTTTAGTGTGGTCTTTGTTATGTCTGTCAGTCTGTCTTCGTTACATCTGCTCTGATGGGGGGAGAGAGAGAGAGAATGAAAAAAGAGAGAGAGAGAGAGAGAGAGAGAGAAAGAGAGAGATGCATTTTCAGTAAGGCTGGTAGGACAGACTCACAATGGATTTTAGGATTCAGATGGCACAGATTAGTGATGGGCCCGGGGCTAAGATAAATCGGTAGCATCAAATGGAAGGCTCGCTTTGTACACTGCTGCGACCGGTATTCTTGGAGGAATTCCGTTTGCGGTGCCGCAGCAGAACCTCTCGCTGCTCTGGAACATACTCTCCTCTTTCAGCCGTTTGATGTGGCGGACTGCACAAAGCTGTTTCATCTCCAGCATTTCTGTTCCTATTGTCATGTGGGTTTACTTGTTTCCATGGGTTACATACGGGAGGACTTCACAAAGCTTTAGACACACAACCCCCGCCCCCCCCCCCCCCCCGATTCTTCAGTGTTCTGAATCCAATAATGTTCTAGAGTTCGTCAGGCATACGAGTGTAGTCTGAAGCAAGCAGGCGTTGTGTCTGTCAGCGTTCCTGTGAAGAAGACTCGCGATGCTTGAGCAGGACTCATGACGCTGCCCATCTGTACAGAGAGAGAAGCAGTAGGTGGTGAAAAACAGGGCATCACCGTGGAGACGCAGTGTTTAAACCAGATCGAGGGCAGCTCGTTTTATAATTGGACAAACATGCTTTCGCTTTCCTCCATCACGTATAATCCCCAATAGCTTTTCATGTTCGAATTAATTATGAATCTCCATTTCTGGATTTGTGAATAACCATCCATGAGTTGTAACCCCCCTGTTATGCTCAGGATTCTCCTGATAGCACTTGCTGGGAGATGAAAAGCATCCCGCTTTTGAGTTCTCTGAAGATAATGAGCAGCCTTCAAATTTAAGAAACGTAATCCCATGTTTTCTGAAAAAAATTGCTTTTCTGTTAAATATCACTGACCTGAGGCTTTGTTTACATTGTCTTTATCACTACTAAGTTTCACCTACAAAATTTGAAAGGTACTATGAGCTACATCGTTACCTCAACATCATTTAAGGCCTGCTACGGGGTACTATGAGCTACATCGTTACCTCAACATCATTTAAGGCCTGCTACGGATGTCCATGTTGAGAAATGCTTATGTTTTTTCAAGACCAGAGGTTCCCCGCCTTGCTTTTCCAGCCATAATTGCAATTCCTGAGGTCTAGCAAGCTGTTAATTGTTTTTCATTAGACACTCTTCACATCTAATGAGGGGTGATTTGCCTTCTTATTGCTACATTATGGCAAAAACTGATATTCATGTTATGGGGGGAAAAAAAGATCAAAATTCCAAATGCATTTAGAAACTTAATCAGATAACCAAAGCCTCCATTTTCTAAAATGTGCTGTGGCAAATTATTTTTTTTGAAAGAGGATACATTTTTAAATTATTTATTTATTCATTGAAACTAAACCGCTTGTGCAAAACAACAAAGCGTACTGGTAATGACCCAAAGCTGTGTTGCGTTAAAATCAGTTTCAGTATGAAATATTAGAACGTAAACCTGTCTTCAAAATCCAGAGAAGAAAAGGGCTGGCATATGCAGGCGTGTTATAGGATCAGAGTTGGGAAGCCCCGCCCTAAACAAATTCCACCTACTGTAACTGGCTTAATATTCATTGTAAAATTATTATTGTATCGCAATGTGAATTTTTAAATAAAGCAGTATGCAAGGTACGTTTGTAATTGTGCAAATTAATAATTGAATATATAGCATGATAATAATAAATAATTTAGCATGATCAGAAAAGAGGGAATATATGAGCATATATCGCGTGGCTAAGAGAAAGACATATCTTTTACGGCATCCAATGGTCTGGCCTTGTTACTCTGGCAACTCCATTACCCCTCTAGTCGGTAAAGGAAGGTGTCTTTGACCTGTGTTATTGCAGGCTAACCTGCTCTTGGAGACGAGCCGAAAAACAATGCTGTCAGCTCGCATCCAATTGCTGGGGATTATTAGCTGGGGTTGCAAGCGAGATAAAAAGAGAGAGAGAGAGAGAGAGAGAGAGAGAAAGAGAGAGAGAGAGAGAGAAAGAGAGAGAGAGAGAGAGAGAGAGAGAGAGAAAGACATGTAGAGAGGGATGGAGAGAGAGCGAGAGAGACCACATTCAGACCTAAATGGCCATTATCCGCTCTTATCTGATTGACTGGCCAGATAGTTTTCAACAGGGATGTTGACCTAGTGGTTGCCATGGAGACCATCTCCCTAAGCTGGCTGTACACCAGCAGAAGCGGTCCCAAGAGGATATTGGGGTCTGGGGAGGGGGGGGGGGTGTATTCAGAAGGGGTGTGGTGGATGGTACAAAAGTCTCTAGGGGATCTGGCTATCTGCATCAGTGATGGTCTGAGGGCAGAGGATGATAGAGCAGGGTGGTGGTGGTGGGGGGGGGGGGGGGGGGGGTTTGTTCAGAAAGCACGAAGGTCCCC
>CM040397.1:15225470-15347970 GCA_022702515.1 Ilyophis sp. 1 JC-2022 | reverse complement strand
ATTGACTAATTACATTGACTGGATTAATCACTTAATTGGTTAATTCATAGGAGCAGAGTCAGTTGGATAGACATTGACATTCTGCTCAGGCAGGGAAGTCCATAAGCTATTATCTGCAGGTGCATGTGTTTCTGTTATTATGAACCTTGTGTCAGATGAGTACAGGTTTGGAGGAGTACACTCCGCTCCAGTGCCTAATGGGGATTCATAAACAAAAATAGCCATTTTGAAGTGTCTCTCTTTCTTGTCTGACTTGTTTTGTGTAAAGATGACAGTGAGCTATTTGATCTTGTTTTTTTTCCCCCCCAAAAACAAATGTTTCTGGGGACGCTTGAGTTTGGCTGAAATTTTTGCCGTGTAACATTAGGCCTTTGGCTTGTCTGAGCAGCAAATTAGGTCATCTTGGCTTGGGATTTTGGAGAAAACCTGGCAACCCTGGTAGGAACATTGTAGAGTGGGAAAGCAAGCAGGGGGGCAGTTAATCGCACAGATGGAACATCAGAGGAAATGCTGGGATATGTTTTTATGCTCATCTAATGCTCGTGTTACCGGGCTCAGACCTGGGCGTAATAAAGTTAAATTATCTCTTTATTTCATGGATTTGGAGACCTAAAATGTCATACAGATAATTTCATATTTGGTTATTACAGATTCAGGACTCTTAGCTGAGGCAGCCCTTGCTAAGTAGCAAAATCCATAACCATAACAATAAACAGTGCATTTGCATACAACATAAATGTGTGTAAAGACCTGTAAATGCCTACATACAGGAAAATATTCAGAGGATAGCTGCTCATATCTTGCTGCAGGATAGCCGCTCATATCTTGCTGCATCAGTGTGGAATTTGGATAAGGGAGGGATTAGCACCTAGGCTAGCGCCACGGCCGTAATTTAAAGTGATAAATGATCTGAGCTGAAGCTATTTATCAATCTTCTTCGCATAACGTTTTCTCTTGCGCATCAGTTCACTTTTGCATTCAGGGGGAAAAAGAGGCTGAATCCATAACTTTGTTCTATAGATGTTAGAGAACCTAAACAATCCCACTCTTTTTTTTCAACTGGCACAGAGCCTTGTGTCTCTCATGACTATGCAAATGACACTGCGATTCACGCATCAGAGAAAAGGCTAACATGCTTAGCAAACAGAGCGAGACAAACAAAGGTTAATGCCCTTTATTTCCGTCACGCTCCGAGCGGCAAAGGGAACCCAGGGCCCTGTTTATCGGAGGTTAAACAAGTCCTTGCGCTTGGCCGACAAGAACGGCGCCCGGTAATGAAGTGGACGCAGCCATCCAGGGACCATTCACAGCACGATACTGTCACAGGAGGAGTGGCCATGTCACTGGGGGAGGGGCTTCCACGTCCCTACCAATCAGGAAGCTGCTGTAGATGTCCCTTCAGCAGTGGCACTTCCTGGATCCAGTTGGTGACATGGACACAAAGTCACCACGCTGGCTCCTCACAATGCTATAATTCCCATTTGCAGTCAGTTTTTGCTTCAAGCCGCTGTGTAAACACTGCTGTGCAGCTATTTCTCGACCTAGATCACGGTAAATTAAGCCCCTTTTCACATACCTTCCACATGACAATTAATGCCGATCAGCATATGCCATGGAACACTTCCTGACTAATTTTCTCGCGCTTGCCTGAAATAAAATGTCGTCATGGAAACCCAGAAATGTTCAATGTCTCCAGCTGTTTGCACAGCCTAACTAAACAGATAATGAAGTCTGGTAATGTCAAATAATATTGGTCTTAAACAAATTCCTTTTTAAATATATGTAGATTTTTTTAATTGCTTTATTATTTTCCCCCATTCCCAAATCAGATTCTCGTCGCTCTGGAATCAGAGAAAAGATGTTCGAGATTAATCTATGTTCATGTACTTGCCTGGACTCCCATTTTGCTATCGTGATGTCAATTCACTGAGGTGTTGTGCAGGAGGTGTGACCTCTGACCTCTCCAATGATAATATGGTCACATGGGTTCTGATCGTTGTCAGATTCTGTCTCTGATCGTATTGCTGATGGCAGTGTGATCCGTGTTCTGAGTAAGTGATTAGCAGCAAGTCCAGGTTTTAACTTGTGCTCGGACAGACTGTAAGCACACTGCCAGGTCATATGAATGTTAAGAGAGGGAATCACCAGGAACCAAAAAAATTAAAGCTGCTCAATGTGTTTATTTATTTATCTATTTTTTATGGTAGCTTTATTACTGTGTCTAAAGCTGCAGTAAACCCTCAGCCATATCCGTTTTCTCTCTCCCTCTCCTCTCATACTCTTCTCCTGTGTAGTTCCTGCTCCTGTCAGACGCTATTTCTGAGCATTTTAAAATTACAGTGAAGCACTCTGGGGCAATTCATCACTGAGGGAGCCGTGCAAAATACCATCTGATTGATGGCAGATTCCGCGTTTACGGAACTGAGAGCCCAGCTTGGGACGCACGCAATTCTGGAGTTCTAGCTTTTCCTAAAGCCTCTGGTTTCATCATCTTCTGTGATCGAGCTCAAATATCACATTTCACATTGATATACGATGCTTGCTGAACAAAAAGAAAGACAGAAAGAAAGAAACGCACTCGCAGGTGCAGGAATCCTGAGAAGAAGAAAGTGAGGATTTAGAAACCCTGGAGGTGCTACATGAGAATGATAGGGTCTGGATGTCGGGAGGGAGCCCTGTGAGGTTAGAAAGCAGCTCCACTTTCAGAGCAGGTGCCGGCTTCCTGTTCTTCGTTAGTGTGAGTGATCTGCGGGTGCGAGATCAGCACCGGGCCTAACGAGCTAATTAGGTGCATAAAACAGAATTCTGCCAATACCGTGCAAAGACCGAGCGCTCAGGGCTAGAATTTAACTTCTGATCCAGAGAGGGCGCAGTGGTGAATTTACTCCGGAAACGGGACCATCTTCTCGACATTTACACTGTGCAGCTCTCTAAAAGTGTCACTCGTGTTACATTTCGGCTCTAAATCGCTCACAGAGGGGGCACAAGTGTGTGGGGACGGGAGGCATGTGTATGTGGGGGTGAGGGTGCGTTTATGTTTTTTTAAGAGAAGGGAGGATGGGTGAAAGGTTAAATTGGCAGGGTTCACATGGATCTCAGGGGGGACAACAGTATCCAGTCCCAGACATTGAAAATGATAGCCCAAGCAAAAGCAACTAAACAGTAGAAAGGCAACATGATGAGCTGACCTTGGTCATGGTCTTGTTCTTGTGCTCAAACCGTTCATATAGCATCACAGGAAGTGACACGTGGCGTGTCTGAACGAGGCCGTGACCTCACAATCTTTGAAGCCGAGACCTCACAGACCTGTATTTCAGTCATTGAAAGAGACCGTAGCCGTATAAACTGATCTTTTTTTTCCTCTCCTTTCTATAAATACCGTCCTATGAAAAGCTCTTTTTAGATCTCTCAGTCTGTTGTGAAACAGCTGTCATGCACATCATGCAGGTGGGTGCTTACACATTATCGGCGGCTGAGGAGAGTCAACACCCCTCCTTTTCACGGTAAAGCGCCGTGAGAGAGGGATGAAAGTCGCTATATACAGGCTGTGTCTATATTTTTTGAAAAATGGTTGGATGCTTGAAAAGGGCAAGGCTGAGGAACTCTTGTGCGGAAAAAAAACTTGAAAACTGAACTTGTTTCTGACAGCTGAGTGCTTTGCATCGTTTTACATTTTGCGGGTAAAAGTGGATTAGCGCACCGTGTTCTGTTTGCAGCTGAAGCTCTGAAGTGGCAAAGCCTTAAGCGTGGCATGCAACCGTGGATCACTTGTATTTAAATGACTGCCTTGCGCTTCTCGGCTGTTTGTATGAGGGGATGTGTGTCACCGATGACTGAAGTAGATATCCCTAAAGGTTCCCTTTTCTGCCCTTAAAATCTGAAATTGTGTGTTTGTATCAGTGCCAAGTATTGAATAGGAATAGTCTGTACAGGTGAATGAATGGGGTTGAATGTAAAGACAGGTGAATAGTTCCCAGCTGTTGCCGTGGCACTCTGCTGTACACTTGGTTGGCGTTGGTTGCACAAGTCGACAGGCATAAGATGAATGCTGTTTGCTTGTGATCGGATAAACATTATTCAGTGTGTTTACCTGGCAACTACTGTATGCTAAGTCTATGGATTGTTCGCCTGAACTTTAGCCTACGGTAAGCTCAGCTGTGAATGTTTTATGTATATGTGTTCATGGTGGTGTGTGTGAGAGAGAATTAATAAGATGATTCTTCATCTTTTCATTATTAGTTTATGTATATTATATATATATATATATATATATATATATATAAAGCTTTTGCAACACATATATTGCAATATTTCATGCCAATAAAGCATTTTTCAATTGAATTGAGAGAGAGAGAGAGAGAGAGAGAGAGAGAGTGTGTGTTCAAGTGTGTGTTCAAGTGTGTGTGTATGTGTGTATGTGTATGCACGTACACAAGGAGAGTGTGTATTCTAGTGTGAGACCGCCAGTCGGTGAGGATGATGCAGAGGAGGCTGGGAGTAGAGTCTGGAGGGCGGAGGAGATGCATACGGGCCAGGGACAAGAGCGTCTCCTTCAATAACAGAGTGTGGCTCCTCCTGCTCCTCTCTCCTGTCAGCTTCACAAAGGCAGCGACGCGCTTGTACGTGCCATTAGCAGGGCCGGATAATTCACCCCGTTGTCGGAGCTAATAACTCAGAGATACTTGGGGACACGGTCAGCTGCTTGTTTGCACAGTGATAGGCAGGCGGATACAGCCAGTTCCACGAGCGGTGCTGCATCAAGTGTTTCTGAACTTCCGTCTTTGAGCCTCGCACAAATTATTCTCCACAGGCTCCGCTGCAGTGTTCTTTTATATCGGGTGTCACGTTGTCTGATTGCTTTAGAGGGGAAATCTTTTTCAGGTTAAATGCCTTGCTCAGTGTTCAGTACACTGGCTGGCTTGTGTGTTTGGAGTGTGTGTGTGCGTGCGTGCGTGCGTGCGTGCGTGCGTGCGTCCGTGTGTGCGTGCGTGCGTGCGTGCGTGCGTCTGTGCGTGCGTGTGTGTATGTGTGCGTGCGTGTCAGAGAGTGCGTGTGCCTGGTGTGGCTATGGGTGCGTGAGAATGTGTGTGTGTGTGTGTGTGTGGGGGGGGGGGGGGGGGGGGTGTTTATTCAGATACTGTCTATGGAATATGAGTAAATGTTCTCCCCATGTTAAAATAAATATCAGAGGTAACTCCTCAGGTACACACCCTCATTAGCAGGGGATTAGCAGACGTCTTAGCGACAGGACAAGGTCTGCCAAAAAATATACACACTAGCCTGTCCGATCTAATCTCAGCTTGTCTCAACACAGTTGAACACTCATTTAGATTCTGGAATGGGCGGCGATCAACACCGTGCTCTTAGATGGCGCCTGTAAGTATCTATCAATATGAAGCTGTGCATTTCACAGTGACAATGTCACACATGAAGGCGATTTTATCGCTGACCGTTGCAACAGATACACCAAAGAGCCTAGAGAATGTCTAGAAACCCACGAGAAAGTATTGTACAGAAATACTGGAACTGATTTCTCCCCACTACACTACCTATCAATGCAGGTGGCTTCCATTGTTTTAAACCAAGCACACGCAAAATTACACGGTCATTCAAAATGCAACATTTAGAAAGGCCATTTAGGAATGTTGTGCGACTAGTTCAACCAAAAATGTGTACTAAATGCATTAAAATAAACGGTTAAATGAAAAGGACATCCTAAAAAACGAATGGGGGGCCACTGTGCCTAGGACTAACACAGGTAGCCAGTCGTGTATGTCTAGTTCCATCCACACGGTTCCTCAAAATGTCATTTTTACTAGGCCTATGGGTCCCTTTCGGGGAGAATTTGATTGAGCTCTGTGATTTAAAGGACTCTACGCTGGCATTTTATGGTAGTCCTTATTACACCCACAGTCCCTGTTGCATTGCCGCTCACCCATTTTATCAACCAGCGAAGAGAGCAGCACTTACTTCCTGATTGCGTCTTACATTCATAGTCAACTACAAATAAATACATTAGTTAATTATTACTTCAAGAATGGGGCTCTCTGTTATAACTAGTGGATTAGTCGCAATCACTTCTGTAATGAGAATTGCAGTCATAACAGCTGGGGCATGAAGCCACAATCACATCATGAATAAGGCTCACCATTTTAGCAACTGGTGAAGAAGGTTGCAATCACGTCCGGAATAAGAATCGCTTTTTAGCAGCCGCTGAATTACGGTGCAATCACTTTCTGGGGGACTCTAGCGCAACGGCTACATGGCTCAGCCGACTGGCTGCAGAGAGACTAAGCGCCGGCTGGCGAAACGTGTTTCCGAGGAATCTTTTTTACAATTACATTTTTATATTCATTTGATTTAATTTAATTGTGATAATCAGTTCTGTCTGCAAAGGTTCAACAAGGCACATTTTATTGAGTATGGCCTAAATTTTAAATCCAATTATTGTGTTGAGGCATGCAAAACTTCAATCACGTACATATAAAGTCTGTACAAGGATAGTTGACTCTGGCTATTTTAGTGGGATGTGAATTTAGATGAATTGGAAATTGATAGTTTTATTCATTACAGGCATAAATGTTGTTTGTGACGCATTGCAAAATCATCTTCTTTGTCCAGGGTCCATATTTATTATGAATAGTGTGAAGGTGAAGTCTCAGGTCTTATCTGATAACTCTGTACTGTGCTGGCCAAACCTCCTGTTTGTGCACAAGCAAGATCTAAATACATACCTGCTATCGGCAAATATAATCATCGTCATTAGAAATAGTGATTTATAGTGTTATATAGAAAGGTATAAAGTAAACAGCACTCTCACTGAGTGGATGTTTTGTTTTTTTTAACATTGGAAAAAAGTAATTGTTAAAAAGGCTCCATGGAACACAAATCAAATGGCATTGCTCATCTAAGTATATGGCCTTGTTTCCAGCGTAATATTGCCAAAGTTATGGTGTGATAGCTCTCTCAGAAAAAAACAATATGCATATACATGTACTGTATATGTATTAGTACAGCTCTTTGTTAGTGAGAGATTTCCCGCCTCCAATTAAATATACACACACAGAGATATTTTTCTTTTTAATTATCGCTGTCTTTCTCCAAAGCACCTATATGGCATCAGCATTATCTACTGCGAGAGCTTCTGCTCATGGAAGACACAGTGAAATGTGTTTCTCTGAAGAAGTATGTCAGTTCAAAACAAATCCTGACAATTCTTATGGCCCTGTTTTCCGCTCTCTGCTCGCGGCCAGTGTAATCCTCTTAAGTCCATGTAGTCGCTGGGGGGAACAAAATAAAAGTATGGTTGGGTTTAAGGTTGCCAGTTTTTTTTCTTTCCCTCTAAGCCTGAAACTTTCTAGTTTTTTTAATCTCTGCTGCTAATGTTGTCTACTGTTTACATTAAATAATGCTGTAGAAATAGTATTTGATTATGGAACAGTTATTCTTTGTAAATGGGTGAAATGAATTAATAAAAACCCCAAAAAAGTTCAAATTGTGAATCTTCCCCATAAGTAATGTTTTTTAAATATTGAATATGTTTTTCAGGTTTTTAACCCAATTATAGCCATTCATTTGTAATAAACACTATTATATTATCATGACCTGCTAAACGGATAAAGATAGGGTGGGTGTGTATCCTGCACTCTTTAATATTCATGCATGTAAGAAGTGAAATGTAAACAATTCCTTGTCGATAGGTTACAGCAAGTTGCCGAGCCTTAGAAAAATGGCATACAGTGGAAACATTGGCATTATAGAGCCTGACTCATATGAACTGCAGGATCCTGACATTGAAGAGTCAGATAACGACGTACTGAATCCACACTCTGGCCAACAGGTTTCTGAATGGTGAGTTTTCAGAATGGTATTCTTTTATGCATTGGTCAGGTGCTACAAACTAGCAAACAGAAATCGGTCTGCATGTAAAACTTCTGCCAGCATGTTAACATTTTCCAGTCAGGACTGTAATGTAATTTCGGGCATATGTGGTCTGTGTACGAGAAAACTGTGTACTGTTTAGTATGCAACATGCAGTATGTTAAAAATATCCTCCATACTATTTTCCAACCGTACTGTGGAACTATCGTAAGATTTCCCACTCTCGCGCAGCCATGCTTGTATATAGTGACGCGTGTTGTTGTTGAAGGAAAACATCAGTGAAGCAGTGCCTCATTTTTAAAGTGAAATGTCACACTTATGAGACCAAAATATTTGTTTATTTCCTGAATAGTATGCTCCTGAATATACTCAGTGAAACCCAGCAAATAAGTATATCATCCGGGGGTTTCAAGTACACTACATTTAGAGGAAATTTTTGCCTATGTAACAACTTTCCCATCCAGTGTACTCAACAAGCATACTTAATAGTATGGAAGAGCACTGATTCGGGCACAGCCCTATATACTGCATCCTGTGTACTGTACTAGCATACTGTGTACTGTTTATTGCAGTGGTCCCCAACCCTGTTCTTGGAGATCTACCGTCCTGTTTGTTTTCATTTCAACCCTATTTTGGCACAACTGATTCTAGTAATTTGCAGCTCAACAAGATCTCTAGCTGTTGAATGAGGTGTGCTTTGCGAGGGTTGGAGTGAAAACCTACAGGACACTAGATCTCCAGGAACAGGGTTAGGGACCATTGGTTTGTTACATACAGTTTAGTATGCAACAAAATATCCTCCACACTATCATCAACGAAAACCCGGAAATAAGTATAAGTTAAGTACACTACACTTAGAGAACATTTTGCCTACTTAATGAGTTTCTCATCCCATGTACTCAACAAGCATACTCAACAGTATGGAAGGGGGTTGATTCGGACACAGCCCTGGGTTGTGTTTGAGAGCGCCATAGCCACTCAAAGAACGTAAGTTGTGTCCAAATCAGAGCCCTATCTTCTGCCTCCTCTGTGCTGTATACTGTGTATTGTATACTGTTTATCATGTGACATGCAGTATGTGAAAAATATCCTCCATACTATTTTCCAACCGTACTGTGGAAGTTTTGTATGATGTCCCACCCTTGCACTGCCATGTTGTTTTTGTTGTTCTTGAAGGAAAACGTCAGCAAAGCTGCGCCTCATTTTTGAAACAAAGTTGCCCGTCATGTGTATGCTCCCGAATATACTCCGGGAACCCCTCAAATATATAATACGGGGGTTTAAGTATACTACATGTATAGAGAAAAGTTTGCCTACTTACTTTCTCATCCAGTGTATTCAACAAGCATACTCAATAGTATGGAAGAATGTTGAATCGGAAACACAGCCGTCGTGTTGCGTCACTGCAGTATGTACACAGTGCATGATGATGCGCAGCCTCTCTCCATAGTTCTGCTGAACCATGTGATCCCCTAAATGTTCCACCTGCTTTTCTTAATCACTTAATAGAATCAATTATTGACCCATTTGGTGTAAATGAGCACGTTTTTCTCCCAGGTTCCCCAGCTGCTGAGGGTTTGAAGTTAACTGAAATAGCAGCAGGTCCTCTTGGCCCGGGGGATAATCTGGTTTATTTAAACATGCTGCACATGCGGAGGGTTAATTGAAGTCTGTAAAGCTGAAAATTAACCAGCCGGAGGATCCGAGCGCTTTTTAGTCACAACCCTAGTATGGTGGTTTGGCACTGACCTCGGAAAGCAGAAACCCGGCACGCACGCAGGCTGACAAAGGGTAGCGTTCATACTGGTTCGACAGGTGCGAGCGCAAAACAGGGAGGTGACACATAAATCGCTATTCCAAAGAGAATGTGGAATTTTCTTGGTATAGGAAAACTGGATTTGTTACGTTCCAGTACAGACAATTCACATCAATAGGGTGTGTAGCCTACGCGTATAATTTAAATTGTACTGCGTATTGTTTCCACATTGGCGTCATTCTTTTCTGTACACAAATAAACTTAACACAATCGCTTTTTATTATACATTTAGCTAAACTAAACCCCGATAAATATAGGCTACCTGTAGTAAGAGGTTCACTCTGTGTAACTCGGCCATAATGAGGCACAGTGAACAATTTGACAGATTTGGAAATAAATTATACATTCGGTCAAGTTATAGGAGGACAATCCGGAGATCATTTACAGGAGCACACAAAGAGCAAAGTCCGCTTGTAGCTTGACCGACTAAAGCACACGGTCAGCAAGCGTCAACAGAACGCTGAAGACAGCAATGATATGCTATTGCAGATTTATTTATTTCTCTTTAAATGACTGCATGATGTCACACACATTAATGAATGCATGCCTTTAAAAAACTTTAATAAAAAAAAGTTTCATTTTTGTAGGCCTAGGCCTACTTTATCATTGTTTATTATGCCAATATTACCAGATCAAGTCCATGCTTTGGTGATACTACATTACACATAGTGACCTACTGTCATGGTAACCGATGGAAAGATTGTTTTTTATTGCCTTAGTCCTGATACCTGACTGCAGGTCATGTGATCCTGAGGTGATGTAAAACCATCTCACAGAGGTTAAATTTTCACTTCCGTTCAAGTCCATCTCAAGACAAAGAAGATCTTGCTCTCACTGATGTAATGACATGCTGGGTCAATTGCAGTGTGCTTAGCTGGAGTTTAAACCTCTAGACCACAGAACTGCATTACAACTTGAATAGCTACCGGAATCTATGAAATAAGGATTAGCTATTGTTGTTATGCAGTTCTGTGGTCTAAAAGCTTAAACCTGTGGTTTAAACTCCAGCTACGCATGCTGCAATTGACCCAATGTGTCTTTCAATGGTAGGCTATAAACCTAGGCAATGAGTTCAGCGTTTTAATTTTGCCCATGACACAATCAGATGTTGAGCTTTGTCCTTTCATATCTGTAGCACCTCAACACGGAACCAAATATAATGTCTTGCACATTCAATTTCTATTATTACTATTATTTTTATTTTATTATGAGAGGGGCCTGAACAATCAACACAAATGTAGTGGTGATAATCTTTCTGTTCCTAAAACGCAACGACCACAGATATAGCCTACTTGAGTTTGGCTGACCAGCATTTCGCCTGGGCAAGTACATAGAAGTATTGAATGGAACTGATGTGTCAGGCCAAAAAAAATCCGGGCGGCATGTGGAAATGTTTGGGGAAGAATGTGCTTGCTATGCCAACAGACACGGAGCATTGACGCGCGCATTGCATGCACTTTAGCACCCCTCAGAATCGCCGGAGATCGATCGAGGACGGAGATAAATCACTCACAAACTCAAATCACCATCATCTATCACTCAGATATAATTTATTTTTTTATTTTTTAGCTATAGCTTTTAAGGTTAATTGTTGTTTATTTTTTTTAAAACTAAAACTACTAGCAGAAACTATAGTAGTTTCCTGGTCAAATTTTGTTTATAAAAAAAAAAAAAAAAAGTTTATAAATGTAATATGTTAACGTTAAAAAAAAAAAAAAAAAAAAATCCATTCGCCTGTTCAAGCAGTTTTACCAGCGAGAAAGAAAGAGTAGAGTAAGTAGCGTTTGTTTTGAATAAATAAATAAAAACTAAATCTATAACGTCAGTCGTGCCAGTAGGCCTATTTTTTTTTTTTTGGGCCTATTGGTAGTTTTTTTCTGATGACCGATAATACCGATTTTTATTTTCGTTTCCTAAAAATTGTTTGTTACGTTGAATTATTTTTCAATAAATGTTATTTGTTAACTTTTTTTTAGTGAGTTGTTGTCATGTTTTGTAGTAAAATAAAAGGCGATTCTGAGGTCAAAGCAAGTGCAATGCTATCGCGTCACAATGCTCGCGTGTCTGTTGGCATAGCAACGACATTCCAAGCATTCCAATGCCTGGCCCGGACACATTTTGGCTCACGGACACATTTTGGCCTGCAGAACCACTCGTCGGCTGCAAAGTATATTTGGCACGTATTGATGGCAAATACAATTCACAATTTTTCAGTTAAGAGTCCAGATTAATTGTTTAGACTTTCACTTAAATTTAATTTCGCCATAGTTACATCAGGCAAGTATTATTTCTTGGTTGAAAGCGTCGCGACACACCTGCAGTGTACTTTGATGCTCTTAAAATAAATGTTCAGCTAGTGTCCTGCAGGTGGCGGTAAGAGAACAATGAACACTTCCTGCTGAGTTGTTCCAAAGCATATCAACGAGCCCCAGACTCGGCATTCAACCCAGACTTATACGGTCTCGTTATTACAGTGTCGTGTCAAAGCAAACAGAACGCGTAACGTTACATAGACCAGTTGTCTTCACTGAATACATACGTAAGTAAATAAACAAATAAATAAAATGTCTTTATTTGTTTATATAAATAAATAAACAGAGTTCTTACACAGAAAGAGACCCTATTCTGATTATATATATATATAATTATTTTTCAAATTTCTTTTAAGTCAGCAGAATGTTATTTTTTACTCTGAGGTGTACTGTGCATCATTTCACAGTTTTATTTGTACACTAAAATATTTTTTTGTAAACTGCACATTTATAATAAAAGTATATAAATAGTGCATCCACAACATAAACATATGAGATTAATAGGCATGTAAAAAACGAAAGGGTACACATTAACATATTTTCTAAATGTAATACCTGTAATTACCATTATAGATTTGATAGAACAATTATTACGCGATGCTTTCCTCGTGCACATAAGTTCAGCTATAAAAAAAATATTTTTTTTAATAGTTGGCATTACGTGAAACTGGGGAATCTGGTAAAAAACGGACGGGTCCTGTTAAGCTCCGCCTCCTTGCTGTTTCTGCTCCGATGTGCAGGAGAGAGAGAGGAGAGGAGCTGAGCGGAGAGAGGAGCAATCGTCTGGAAATCGTTTCACTCACACACGCATCTCTCCGCCGCGCAAGGTGAATCGCCAAACGAGTAAAGCTGAGGCAGCTTCCCAGTTGTTACGAGAGAGAGAGAGAGAGAGAGGAGCGTTTCCAAATCTGGCACCCGATGGACTGAACATTGCGAATGTATTTCTGTTTCGCATGCAGTGGGAAATCTCAGCAGTGAAGACACAGTTGGAATGGTGGCATATTAGCTTAGTGTCAGTCACAACATTTTCTAGCAAGGGAATGCAGTGACACCGGTTCAGAGTTGCGCTACCTTTTAGGGTTCCCTTCAACTAAAGAAGACGGACAACACTGACGTTTGGTCCCACAAAATTCGACTTACCACTCGTTCATCACTGAGAGAAACGGTAGCAGAATCCATCGGACCTTTACTGGGATTCTTTGAATTGGACGGAATTCTAGTCCCTGATAGTTTCTGTGGATTTTTTTTTCCGCCAGGGATATTGCGTTTTCGTAAATTCTGGATTCTTTAACGTGGGGTTTTCAGTGCTGAAGTGGCTGCCTCCGGGAGCGGAGAGGGGACGCGGAGAGGGGACGCTCCCAGCTGAAGAGAAGCGCACGGTGCTGGTTGACAGAGGAGTTATCGCCCGCAAAGGTACAAACTTAACTAGGGAATATATATATATATATAGAGTTTAATCAGTTCATATAGTCTTCCTTTATGCGGACGTGTATAATGCTACATGGACTATTCATCCTAGAGTTTCAAATTAAATGTAATTTAATCATTTATCATTTACAAGTACATACATCTTTTTTTAACCGAAATAACCTATTCCGAAATGCGTCAGGAAATAACAGCCCCAACAGCCGTTTAATTAGCCGTATGTGTTTCGTTCCTGAATTCGTAATAAGGTGCGTTTTTGCCACTAAAATATGTAACTGTTGTCTTGTATAATATTATTAAGGTAGCTACCTGTAGAGTGAAAGGTGAGATGCAGATCATGACTATTGCGAGAAATCACTCGCGTTGTTCTTATTCACTCTACAATACAGCTCGTTTAGCAGGTGTAGAACATTCTGGCCCGCTCTAATCCGCCGATGAAGGGAGCACTTGTGTGGCTCCGTGGCGCTTGCAGTTTGTATTCACCGCATGATGTGCGTTCTGATTAGTACAGATGTAAGATGTTTTCCCCGACACTACGAGTATCGATCTCTCTATGAAAGACTGGGCTCTCCTGTGCACGTAGCATATCCCCGTTCGCAGTGAGGCAATTTCACCGCCTAGATAAAATGCAGTTTAGCTTCCTAACATCTAGCCATCATATGGGACTCCCCGGCCGCGCGTCCGTTTTATGGAAGTCTTCTGAAATTCGAATTAATTCTTCTCCCCTATCGCTTGAAACTCGGTGTTCGCGCAATGACCTGAGCTCACATTCCTTCCCATGAGTCGTAGCATTTATAAATACTTTATCGTGAGGACCTTTAAAATACTTACAATATTTAACTGCATATAATTCGTTATAATGTTGAGCAAAGTCGAAACAAGGCGCACTGAAATTAACCACAAAAAAAACAAACAGCGCAGCCGCTGTCAAAATAGCCACAATTTGGTAAAAGTCGCCTATTTTCTTTAGCTGTGGAAGAAAAAAAAGTAAAAATAAATAAATAAATAAATGTAGCAAAACATCCAAAGCTACACATCCGCTTTGATCCTTATTTTATTGCACACCGATTTAGCGTACCGGTTTGTTCGCATATAACACCTGTGGCTTCTTCAAGCTTCTCTCAAGCCACCTCTGCGGATTTGACACCCCTATTCTCACACATTCCTTATTGTGTTGCCAAAGACTGGAAAAGAAAAACGAGGAATAGTTTGACATATTATAACAATTATGTATCACCCTTGACCGTGCAGGCGGCAGCCAGTTTTCTATGTACCCAGCAGCTAGTTCTAAGTTGTGTCATAACTGGAGAATCCAGTCTTTCTGGCTTCTCCAGACCCGACTGCCACACACTGTCCACGGTGACTCAAACCTGTTGTTCAGGTTTGAGCTTCAAAGCGATGAACTCCGCAGCACAGTGCATCCTCTTGTTACATGTTTTATATGTCTTGTTATATATGTTATGTTGTATTGTATGTGGACCACAGGAAGAGTAGCTGCTACGTTAGTGACAGCTAATGGGGATCCAAATAAATAAATAATCGGAACGTTTGCAGTTCGATTAAGGGAATTGTAGAATATGAAGAGCTTTAGCTGGTAACCGGATACCGACCCTGTGCAATATTTCTATCACAGGCCACGGACTGCGTGTATACGAGTGTTGTTCCTTTGCACACAGCCATCGTAGAGATGTAAGGCAGCCCCATTGCCTATCAACCATCACGATGGTCTTTACAGAATAATCACGGTTCTACACAGTGGTCTTCCGACATTAGTTTACTTGATATTTTCTTGCGTATGTTTGCTAAATTCACGGTAGATATTAATTAAACTATCCACTTTTCAGCGTAAATACTGCCATTGGTCACGATATGACTGTGATTTTAAATCCACTTTGATTTTTGTGCACACAGCCGTTTCAAACATTGGGGAGGAAAAAAAAGGTGTTTAACGAGAACTTTGTGTGTGGATATGATATTTTTAATTCACTTTTAGAAGTGGGGATCTGGTTACAAACCAGTAGGTTAAACAATATTGATTTTTAGTGGGTTCTAATGTAGCTTGTCTTCCATACAACCGGTAATCGGAGACAGATAGCTGTCCATCAGAATGTGTCCCCCAACGTGGAGTAGCCTAGGCTAACGCCGTGTGGTGCTTCTAGGCGCTGGCACCTCAGGCTACCTTCCAAACAGCGCATTCCTCCAGTGTTGGGTAAATGCCAATCCGCCTCGAGTGCCTCACCACATCATTTACATGCTGGGTTCGCGCAATTAAAAACAGATCGATGTGAGTTGATGGAACAATTCATTTGAAGGTTTGTTTTATAAGTCTGTATTATGAACTGAAGAAAAAGTTCAGCTAAGACGTGAATACGCAGAATGGAAACCGTGACTCCAGAAACGGACAGTAGGCTAATGGTTAAGTATTGTGCGTCAAGGTTGCCCTGACCCAGCGTTCTCTTTTTAAATGGCCCTACATGTGCTATTATCGATTAAAGTTGTGCCCAATACTTAGATTCTGTGTCGTACAACGTTATGTTCATTAATATAATTCGACGTTATTTGTTGTCTTTGGTCCACGAGGCTAGCCGCGTAGCTGTGTGAATGGTGCGTATTTGACTAAACACCCAAACAAACTACAACATTGAATTCAACGTATTCAAGTCCACAGCCTACTGGCTATATGTGTTGTACAACAATCGTCACAGGGCACTTATTTTATTTACCAACTGTTAATATCTTCACAAGTGTGTTTCCACTTTTACGAAAACCAGGCTGACAAAATTAGGTCTTAACGGTGCTGGTTGGAAAACGTTCGGGTGAAACACTTGAATTCTCGGGAGTCAAAAGCGCGGATTAGTGTCTTATTCAATGTTAGTGGCTTGTATTTTGATTTAAAAAAACTTGAGATCAAAAACGCATCCGATTAAACGCAGCGCGTAATACCCCACACAACGGTAATATTTTCACAATATTCAACAGCGATATGAGAACACTATGGTGCCTTCTGCCCGTCCATTCAAAATAGCTTTATGGCAGGGGAAAAAACATAGCTACTTCAATACAGTAATTCAAAACAGTGGCATGTACAGGCTACTAATAAAACCAGTACTACGTAGCTAGCATATCCAGCAGCAGACTGTGATAACACATATAGGCCTAATTTACACAACTGGTTATTTTATTAATCCGATGAATGCATGCGAATGTCTCATCTGCAGTTTAGCAAACATGTGGAAGTCGAATTGAATTGTACTGTGGTTTAATTTATGCTATTCATACATTTGTCTTTGATGTTTGTTTCATGCCTAGTGTTGCGGTACAATTGTCTCAGATCAAGTAGGCTACATCTGAAACGCACGCTCGGCTATGGTCAGCTTTCTACCATTTCGATGCGAATTAGGTGCAAGTGGATTGATAACTGGGTAAAATAATTGCATTGTGCGTGTTTTGTAAACACTTGTGTGTGTGCAATTAAGGATTTGAGACAACAATTATTCTGAATTCTTCATTAAAAAAATCTTGAAATAGCTTTTTGATGAGTTTTCTACTGTTCGCCCCAGACCTTTGGGAATTGGTGTGGAGAATGCGTTTGCTTCTTGCAGACCGCAACTGATTCGGTTTCATGGTCACTCATTTAAAAAATGCGCGTGAACGCGTCAACGGTGATTGTGCACACTTGGCAATTAGCTAGGTGCACGCAACCGTATTGAGGCAGCTCACCAGAATCAAAACTAATGTTTAGCTGTGATTTGTATGCTAAATCTGGACAGCGCTACACCACGTGAATTAAACTCTCGGGAGTAGCAATGAGGCGTTTTACCATATGCTTTCTGAAGTTATTGCATCTCATATAGAGCTAATCGTTGCACTTATGAGTAGAATGCAGTTCTATCTGCCCAGGAACAGTAAACCCAGATTGGGCATGCAGTTTATTTAGATTACAAACTATATCTGGTGAGTAAAAATGTGCCACTATAATGGCACATAAGGGGTGTGGGTCAGCGCCCTACATTGACACTGTATTATGTCACTGTGTAATTCCAAATAGATGGTTGAATTACTGAGATCTTTACACTTTCATGTATCAATCCTTCAACCAGAGATACATGTGATTAGATAAGTACAGTTGGGACATAACAGAACAGAATACATTTTCCTGTTAAGGAACTTCAGTTGTAGCCACCAGCAACAACAAAAAAGACATAGGCAGTGGGGCAGACCCACCACACACAAACAAACATAGTGGAATACAGTCAAATGTCATGATTAAAAATAGCCCCCGTTAAAAATAATGCACATCTTTATTTCGGCTACACCACAAACTATATTCCAAATCTTCACCTTTGTTTTATTCAAATACACAGCAAGTACACATGTACAGTCGCGTGTCTTTGCAGATTGCTCTCGTTTAAAACGTATGAAAACCTCAACTGGGAAGAAGTGCTTCTTGTAATGGTTGCTATTATATCTGGGTAAAAGCTCAAATGTATTTGAATATGGTGGTCTTTTCCCTTTTTGCTTTCCTTCACTTTCGTGAGGTAAGTGTACGCACAGTTAGTTATGGTGGATTTCAGAGCTACAGGGAAACCAAAGGACATTCAACCTTGATAGAGGCTCTTTGCGTTTCAAACAGTGCAGTGTTACTATTAGTATAGGATTTCAGTGTGTAGTGTCTTCGTGTGATGTCTTACTGTGTTTTATATTTATAGTGTGTCAATGTGTAGACTTTACATGCGTAATATCTTTGGAATGTTTCAGAATGTGTGTCCTGCCTCAGTGTGCAGTATCTTAGTACAGCATCTTAGAGAGCCGATTGTATATTTGTAGGATTCCGTTGTGTAGCTCAAGTGCTGTGTAATGTCTCTGTGGACAAGGCAATGTGCGTTGTCTCAATGTTTAATGATTCCGTCAGTGTGTAATATCAGGAGCACCTTTTGTAAAGTGACAGTGTGTATTGCCTCTGTTCGTAGCATCAGTGCATATCTCCTAGGTGTGTAGGGATTGAGCCGGCGTGGCGGTGTAGCGGTTAGCAGTAGCTGACTCATGCCTATCTGCAGCGTTTGCAGAGGCACAGTGAGCAGCAGGATCCATGTCAAAGGCCGCTGAGCGACACTACAACAGTCGCTGCGTCCGAATAGAGGCTAATCTGGCCACACAATGGATGAAAGGGTTGATTAAAGCAATCCCTCTTGTTTTGGGGTTGATGGGGGCAGGGACCACCCACGCTGGGACAGCGTGGTCCCCCAATTTGTCCTCTCGAAAGGCGGCGGCGGCGGCGGAATCCCCCCCGGATCGCGACAGAATGGCGCGATTGTGCTCGCCGTCGCCTCTTCCCGCTTCCGCCCGGTAGCTACGTAGCCCCCCGGGGCTGGGTTTACTGCCGTGGGTGAACACTTTACGGAGGAGGCAGAGAGGGAGAGAGAGAGGGAGGGAGGGAGATGGGGAAAAAACGCTCACTCCACCCTCATTGGATGGCGTTCAATAGAACATATTCAGGAGGCATTGTGTTCATTCTTTTTCATTTAAAAGCACTCAAATTCTAATGTGTCGTTTAGCGGCCTTTAATTTTTACATTTCTCTTCCTTGCCCCCAATAATTGTATCCTTTTACAATATGCAAAAGGTACTCAAAATGAAAAATGTTTAGCAAAAAAAAAAGAAGAAGCTATTGCACTGTGGAGCACTTAGAAGCAAGATCAGAGGAGAAAAGCACTTGAAACTGGAAGAAGCCTGCCTTTGGTGGAGCTGTTAGCGGCGGTTGGTGTTAGCGTGGTACAGAAGATGGAGGGATCTAATGTGTCATGCATAAGATGGATTCACCCCCCCCCTCCCCCCACCTGTGCCATATTGTGGGGCTGCAACACGAGCGGGGCCCACCCTACAGGCCTGTTTCTGCAGAAAAGGGCGTGGAAATAAATATTAGCAGGTTATTTCCCCCGCTAGTTCTCTTTGGATTGGGCATCCCCCCAGGTTGGGAGTTGAACATTAAGTCCCCCAAACACCCACCGTCTTTTGCTCTCTCGTGGTTAAATAGTGTTACTGCTATTAACTTAGGAGGGAGCTGTATATTTAGCGAGGCCCATGGCTGTTTCCAGGGTCACTATCTCCACTTTCAGGTGTCATCAGGGTTAGTATTGTTTTTTATTGTTAATAGGGAATAGGATTTCTATTTCCTCACTGCGTGCACATTTTTTGTGACATTGTATAGGTAGGGTGTGTCGGCTTCTGTAGGTCACGACGCGCGAACCTTTTTATCACCTTTCCGTTTCCATGGTGAATTCATAAGAGCCTTTTCTGTGGATGACTGTCTCACCGTTTGGTGTTCGGCTGCTTTTGAACCTCCTCATCCTGTGACAGAAAGTCTCTGTCATACACTATTCATCTTTATCTCCGAAAAGTTGCTGACGACAAATTTCCTTCCTTTTGCTGAGCGATCGTTGTTGTCTTCGGGCTGCCAGTCTGTGCACTTCAAGCCACCGGCTGGGAAATAAACTCTTTACGCGTCGGAGAAATGGGCTTTTCTTTCTGGCAGGCCCCATATGCTCAGACCAGTGTGATGTCGCTGTGCTGGTCTGCCCAGCCGTTGCGTAGACGACGCGAGGAGATCAGGTTGAGTATGATGAATACCCTGTCAAGGATTTTTGGAAACTTAAATGCTCTGACCGGCTCACGTTAGACGGTTGGCTCAGGTAGCCCGTGGAATCTGTTAACCTCCCTCTGTGAAACGACACGGCGGTCAGAATGAGAGCGGCACAGCGACGGAGACGTGGAAAGAGGAGCGATTTCGTATTTGCTGCAGTCTTATTGGTGCTGTGGCGTAGGATACGAACGCTCGGTGCGTGAGGGTTTGGAGGTGTCAGTTTGGTTGGAATTTGTAGCGATTTTGCATGTTTTTGGTTTTTTTGTGTGCACGGTGCACACAAGTTTTCAACAGCAAGCTAATGCTATTTGTCTTCATTTTGAATTGTAGGTTGACCAGCTGGTCAACTGACAATTCGAAATGAAGACAAATAAAATGAGCCTGTTGAATAACAATAGGCTAGTCGATAACCAGTTGGTAAAGTAATAACGCACATCTGCCGGTGCAGTCGAAGGGTGTGTGTTTTTGCTTGCTGCTACTCCAGCAGGGCAGTAAATGTAGTTCTATCTGTGATAGCTGCATCCAATAATGGTGGCAGATTGCCCATTGTTGGTGCTCTATTGTGATTGTAATGTGGCGGTGCCCCATGTCTGTGCGCATGTCTTTTCTCCTAAGCACGATAGCTCTGCCAGGTCCATTCAGGGAGGAATTGGTGAGATGCCAGGTGTGATATGCGGACGCGGGCCTGATATTGCGGCCTGCTGTGTCCGGTAAACGGCGGCCCATTAAAATGCCTGCCTCCGGAACGCGGCGT
Organism: Ilyophis sp. 1 JC-2022; assembly: GCA_022702515.1. Taxonomy (NCBI): domain Eukaryota; kingdom Metazoa; phylum Chordata; class Actinopteri; order Anguilliformes; family Synaphobranchidae; genus Ilyophis; species Ilyophis sp. 1 JC-2022. Next base: position 15,327,143 of record CM040397.1, on the reverse strand, counting down.
GGAATGTCGTCGTTTCCATCACAATGCGGATCTTCGTTGGGGCTCTTGAGATGGGCTCAGCTTTTGTGCTAAGCCCCCCCCCCCCCTTCCCCCTCCCTGCTTATATGGTGTCAGGGATTGTAAAGGTCTGGTACAGTAATTTTTGTTTGTATGGATGGTGGGCCCATTCTCCTGTTGAGTGACACGGCCCACACCCACCTCACCACAACCCCCCGATCCGTCTGTCCGCCTCCCGCTGCATCTGGAGTATGGGAACGTCGTAACCGAGGAAAACGGGTTTCCGAGCGGCAAGCCCCCGCAGTTTGAGAAATGTTCGAGCTCGGGGCTGGAGGAGTGCTCTCCAGAGCCCAGCCAAGCACAGCCACAGCCACCTCGTCTTCGCCAGGGTTCACTGACCGCAGAGAAGCGGCGTGTGGCGATGGGGTCTCTTAAAGCTGCGCCTCCGTCAATCTTAGCCGCAGTGCGCTACGCTGCACCCCGCCATAACTCAACCCGCTCGGCTCGCTCGGCTCACCCCGGGACCGACACGCGGCGAGCCGGGCCTCCCTAATGTTTGGAATGACTAGTTTATTTTTTTTCCCGCTCTGTCTTTCCCGCCGGTGGTGGGGAATGTGACTCAGTGGTTTCACAGGTCCTCCAGCACTGCTTTGCGGAATGCCTGAGGCAGGGAGGATGGCCACCCGGCAGTGGAGCGACTGAACTGGTCTCGTCGCTGTGAGATATTTGGCGGTGTCTTGTGGAGGATGTGAAAGGTTTTTGAAGCGCGGAGGGGGGAGGGGGGAGGGGGGGGGGGGGGGGGGGGGGGGGTTGTGTGAAGGGGTCCATTGATTTTTTTTTTTCACACTATATTACAGCGTGGCTTTAATGAGCTGTCCTGTGCGGTCGAATCTGTGTTCGCAGATACAGAAGTGGAGACACGCTTTAATCTTCAGATGCAGCCTCTTGGTGGGCAAACGATCGGAGAACCATGTCGGCACGTGCAGACAAATTTGAACGGCGAGTCTTACTCAAGGATCGGGCTTCAGTGTACTGTGCGTGTGTGTGTGTGTGTGTGTGTGTGTATGTGTGTGCATTTGTGTGTGTGCACGTGTGTTTGTGTGTATTAGTGTTCGCGTGTGTGCATGTACGCGTGAGCGCATGCGTGCGTGCGTGATTTCGGTCAGCATGCTCTTTTGGGCACGGGTTCAGGCTGAGGTCAGATTCGGGGTCTGGGTTTTCTGTGCGCTAATCTCACGCACCGTCTCATTAGAGACGCATTAACAGGAAACGGTTCCGCGAGTGCAATGGGGGCTCCGCAATTAGCACAGCCGGCTACATCAAAGCCAGCTGACCTCAACCTTAATGGATCAAAAAGCAAATCCTGCTTTATTTATTTTATTCCTCTGAACTCGTAGGTTATTAATTTAGCCTTGGGTAGTAGAAGGGGAAAAGGGGTTGTGAGTGTCGGTGCTGTCCTGGCATGGCTTTGTCTCATTTGCTTTGCTTCACAGTGGCGTGAAAGTTAACTGAAATGCGAGAACTTGTCCATTTGAATGTTTAAAAGCTGGAGTGACCGGTGGGAGGAGGAAAAAAAAAAATATCCTGACCTTGTTCCTCAATTTGCCTCATTAAAAGATCTCCCGGGAAACGGGAGGGAGAATCTCCCATCGATGGAGGTTTTTTTTCTTTTTTTTACTGTTGCCAGCCTTCATTTTAATCACCCCTTTATCCTGTTCTCACCATCTTCCCTTTTCCTTCTACTGTTGCTCTCCCTCTCTCTATTCCTCTCTCACTCTCACTCTATCTCTCTCTCTATCCCCCTCTCTCACTCTATCCCACTCTCACTCTCTCTCGCTCTCACTCTACCCCCCTCTCTCTCACACTCTATCCCTTTCTCGCTCTCACTCTATCTCTTTCTCTCGCTCTCTCTCACTCTACCCCCTCTCTCACACTCTATCCCTCTTTCACTCTATCCCCCTCTTTCTCTCACTCTCTCTCACTCTATCCCCCTTTCACTCTCTCACTCTATCCCCCTCTCTCTCGCACACTCTATTCCTCTCTCACTCTCACTCTATCCCCTCTCTCTCTCTCTCTCTCTCTCTCTCTCTCTCTCTCAGTCAGGGGTCGTCTCTAGGACCCAGCAGGGGATGGGGGCTGCGGGGGCAGGGCGGAGGTCATTACTCTTTTATACTACACCTCTTGCCCCCCCGTGGCCATCTTGGGGGAAAATTCTCCAAAAAAAGGACAGGAGAGGCGGGATAAATTAACCCCCATGACCCCCCCCCCCCCCTCTTTCTCTTTCAAGTTCCAGCAAGAAATCTACTTGCTCAGGAAATAATTAAAGTCTAAAATAAAGTGCAGCTGAAAAAGAGGGGGAAATAATAGAATGGTATTGCTCGGGGAATACGGATCAAAGCGGGACCTAAAATAGAGAGAGAGCGGTAATTAATAATGAGACAGAACAGGTTAGGAATCAAAAAAAGGAGCTTCGCTAATTTACATTGTGTTTATCAGCAGTTTGTGGTGGTACTGTGGCGTGGATACCGTTGTCAAAAGTAAACTTTTATTTTTCTTATGCGGCCATTTTGTAGGTTCTGGGAAATGGACCCAGTGGTAAATTCTGTATTTTAGAAATTTCACTAATGGAACTGAAACCATTGCAGGCTGTTCCTCTTTATACACTGATATGTATTGTCACATCTCCTCAAACCATTGCATGCCAATAATTTTGTCGGTTTGGCAGAAAGTTTGTTTCCCAGAACTATAAATGGCTGCATAACACCAGCCTCAACACCAGTTCATTGGCCTCAATTAACCAAGTCATTTTAAGGGAGTGCATATTACAATTTGACAAATCATCTTTCAAAACAAATCTCTTGCAAGTAATTAAAATGACAGATTTCACTGCTGGGTTGCAAAATTATGAGATCACTCTTTGTGACAGTTTTTTGCCCTGTTTTTGAAGCTTATCACAGTGAAAACAAACAACATCGTTCCATTTTTTTGCGGGGTAAAAACTAATTTGGCAAAGGCCAGTTACTATTTGAGTTTAACAAAAAATATATTTTAGGCCAACCTTGTGGTGTGTCTCATTCCCAAGTATTTTGTTTTGGACCTTAGCATGGCAGTAAGTAAGAAATAGGGAGGTCTATGTGTTTTACTGGAATACCAGCACCACATAGTCATTCGCTATGCAGCATTATTCTGCCTGTCATAAAGGCATCGTAGTGCAGCCTATTTCCCAGAATAATATCTGAAATTTTTGCATTTAAGGCTGCTTGCAAAAGACGGTGATATGAGATAACTAGCTAGCTGGCTGGTCGCTTGTTCTGTGCAGTTATGCTAACAGGGTTTCCCTTCAAACAGACTGCTTCTGCATCGCAAACATGCATTAAATTAAAAGTAGTTTTCCACACCAACCCTGACATTATCATGTAGTTTTCTTTTCGATACATGGTTGCCCAGTTCAAACCAGAATGTAAAATTCACAGCTATCATGAAATACATTTCTCTAGCAGCCTTTAGGATTAGCTGTTCTCTGGTTACATAAAGCAGAACAATCCTGTGTACTGTCTGTCAATGTATGGTTTTTAAACTGATATAATTTTCACAGAATGTCTGATTGTCTTCACATTTCTTCTTGCCGTTTTTATATTCAGTGGAGATTCAACTTCACGGAAATCTGCAAATAATTTAATGAGCATCAGGTGTACATGCGTACGTGCTGAAAAGAAAAAAGCGAGGATTGCAAGGTGCTCCTCCTAATGGCTCTCTTGTGTCTCATAATGCGGGGCAGGCACATTAATGCAGGATTAGACCGGGTTCATGAAATGGACATAAGCTCTCTGTGGAAAGATATCTCTGATGAGGATGAGTAAAGGCATTTGACATTTTCTTTTTGAGAGTTTTTTTTTTTTTTTTTTTTTTTCATTGTGTAATCACAAAACATGAATAATGGCCTTTTTTCCTCTCCCGATCAGTTAAACACATTATTTTTTAAAAGCTTTCCTGGCAACCCTTGTCGGGGGAGGGGCTTTGCTCACGTGGTGCCTCTGTTTGTTTTTGCAGGCTGAAGTGCCAGTCAGTAGTGTGATGGAACTGCTGTTGGGCGCCGCTCTGCTGTGGGCACTGATGCTGGGGTGCTGTGGCCAACCTCCAGCCGAAATCCGCTACAAGCTGCCAGAGGAACAGCCACCCAACTCCCTGGTGGGCAGCCTGGCTGCCGACCAGGGCCTGCCCGATTCCGGCCACCTGTACAAGCTGGAAGTGGGCACCCCCTACCTGCGGGTGGACGGCAAGACAGGCGACATCTTTACCACCGATTACCCCATCGACAGGGAGACCCTGAAGGACTGCCGGAACCTGTTTGAGGGGGATCCCTGCTTCCTGGAGTTCGAGGTGTCCATCACGGACCTGAACCAGAACCAGGGCCCACGGCTAATCGAGGGGCGCATAGAGGTCCTGGATGTGAACGACAACACCCCGCAGTTCTCCTCGCCCATCCTGACGCTCCCCATCCCGGAGAACACCCACGTGGGGGCGCTGTTCTCCATCCCGATCGCCAGCGACAAGGACGCGGGGAACAACGGCGTGGCCGACTACGCCCTGACCACCGGGTCGGACGCGGCGGCGCTGTTCAGCCTGCAGGTGGCGGATGACCAGGGAGAGAAGCTGCCTCAGCTCATTGTCATGGGAAACCTGGACCGTGAGCAGAAAGACTCTTACGACCTCAACATCAAAGTGGTGGACGGGGGAAACCCTCCACGTTACAGCAGTGCCTTGCTCAGGATCACCATCACCGACACCAACGACAACGCCCCCAAGTTCGAGAAGAAAAACTATGAGGCCGAGCTGTCGGAGAACAGTCCCGTCGGACACTCCGTCCTGCAGGTAACGCGTCTGCCAAGTCATCGGCACACCGCCACTCATTTAAATACAAATTTTCAGGACGTCGGCCATCCAGTCAAAAATATCCTGGTCGTATTAGCCGCTTGTGTGTGGATTTAACCGTTCCTTCTGGACGAACCAGCCTTATCCTGGTTTAAATGTAATTTAAATGCAGTTGTGGAAGATGTGTTTAAGCACATTTTCAGACTGACAATGACGTTAAGGCGGAGTTAAGATTTGAATTACCGGTGACAGGTAAAGGCCACCCAGGTGACCAGGGAGAGGAATAGTCCTCCTGTATTCTCTACTTTTACTCAGCTGCCTGCTAGGTTCAGGTGTCTCATGTCAGCTAATGCACTGAATACAATTAACAAATGGAAGTTTCCGGATAACTGCCGAACCGCGTTACCCCCCATACCCCCCCCCCCCCCCTTTCCCCACAAGCTCACTTTAGCCCAGCTAGAGCTGCCTGATGGGGGGCGTCCTGCCCGGGGTTTTGGGAAGCCTTCCAGCATGACTGGGTTTTAGGGTTAAGGGAAAGCGAAGAAACCCAATCATATTTATACAGCCATTGATTTTTTCTCTCTCTCCTTTTCCTGGTGGCTTAAATGCAAGATTACAAAACGGTAGCGAATTATCGACAATTGCTGAGAATTGCATATTGAACTGAAGCACAAAGATTAGCCACGGTGCAGAGCTGGACAGTTTCCAAGGGCAATCTGAGGCAAGTGTCCAGGCATAAAATTGTTTTTTAAAGACTTGTTAATCTTCTAGTTTTTTATTTTTCAGTCACAAACTTAAGGAATCTAATAAATTGTCTCACACACAGGCACACAGAAGCAAACCCTTGCACTATTCTCTAAAAATAAGGAGGTCAATTTTTAATTAACATTTTTTCATGTGCAGTGTTGGGGTGTATTCAAATTTAAATAGTATTTTCAATTCACATTTCAAGAAATGTGATGACTTGAAATTACAAGAATATTTATATTTTAATTAAATTGGAATTTCATTTGAATTTAGGAATTGTAATTTTTAGTAAATTGAAATTTCCATACTTTTAATTGGACTTGAATTAGAGGAATTGACCACCCTCCCTCTTATGTGTAATGCCTTTGCAGAGTAGACTTGTGTGTATAATTGTGTTTTCCTACATAACAGTGCAATAGTCATTTCAAAATTATACAAACATTATATTCGAAAATATATACAGTGGTGCTCGAAAGTATTCATACTTCATCCCTTCACTTTTTGCACACTTTATTGTGTTGTAGATTTAATTTTAAATGGATAAAATTGCATTTTGGGCAATTTTTTGGCATAAAATTGCTATTTTGCCCCGTTGTTGCTTCACTAACAAAGTGAAAACACGGTTTTAGAAATTCTAGAAAATGTATTAAAAATCAAAAACTGAAATCTCCCATGTACATAAGTATGAATACCCTTTGTTTTAATGTATTTTTACAGTATCATATTTCATATTTGGTTGCATATTCTTTGCATGCTGTCTGCGACCCATCAACATCAAAAGACTCTCGATATCTTCAGGTACTGTTACAAGCGATACTATAACCTCTCTGCATTATAATGGATCTCTATGGGAATTGGGGGGTGAGACTAGATTCAGCTGTAAGTTACATTGGTACAGTATGGAACACATGGCTGGCTAAATGGCTGTAAGTCAAGGGTCTGAGCTATCGAACAAGCCCCAAACCACCACTCAGATATGGAGTTGATGTGGATGGATCACGGCAAGGGTTATTTCTCCTGACTCATTTTTCTATAGAACTCTATAGGGGAAAAAGTCAGGAGAAGAAACCCTTGCAGTGATCCATCCACATCTACTCTATATCTGGCCGTAGAGTGATGGTTCTCTTTTAATACCTTAGACCCTTGATGAATTACAGCCATATCGCCAGCCATGTGTGCCATACTGTACCAGCGTAATTTACAGCTGAATCTAGTTTCACCCCCCAATTCCCATAGAGTTCAAATGCAGAGAGGTTATAGTATCGCTTGTAATAGTACCTGAAAATAAGATATCGAGAGTCTTTTGATGTTGATGGGTCACAGACTTCAGGAAGTAACAGCATGCAAAGGATATGTGACCAAATATAAAATATGATACTTTAAAAATACATTAAAGCAAAGGGTATGAATACTTATGCACATGAGAGATTTCAGTTTTTGATTTTTAATACATTTGCAAAAATTTCTAAAAACATGTTTTCACTTTGTCATTATGGGTTATTGAGCGTAGATTGATGGGCAAAAGTGTAGATTTTATCCATTTAAAATGTAATCTACAACACAATAAAGTGTGCAGAAAGTGAAGGGGTATAAATACTTTTGAGCACCACTGTATACATATATATGACATTGTGTGTGTATATGCATGCACTTGTGTGTGTGCGTGTGTGTCTCTGCATGCACTTGAATGTGTGTGGGTGTCCCATTTTACTGTTTAGTCACCAGGAGTTTAAATGAGCCTGAAGTGCTGACATATATTTCCTTTTAGGTTATTTTTGGTATATTGAACTGAGGGATTGAAGGGAATTGAATTAAGGGAATTGATTTGCTCTGGGCAGGGAATTGACCGTATATTGAATTGGAATTTAGTTCTTTTAATTTATTGAAATTTGAAATTGAGAGGAATTGAATTGCAACTAAATCTTGAGAATCTGTCTGGCAATGAATGCAACCTTTTTGGATGTCAGAGTCTAAAACATGCAGATATCAGTACTTGGTGAATTATGCCTTTTCCCCCCCACATGATTAAAACAAATGTTTGTTTCTGTTAGCCCTGTTAGGCACGTCAAAGGCCAAATTGCATCTTCATATTTTGTTGAACAGATTAAATTACATGAATTAGCAATGGCAGAGCCCAGTCTATAGTTGGGTCTCTGTGTTGATTTCCACTAACTGTGATTTATTGCTGATTTACACCGAACCATTCACTGAGGCTATAAATCTTAAAAAGGCAGCTCTAGCTTGTTTAGAGTAATTGTCAATCACACAGTCTGTTCAGTGTGAATAAATTCCTGAATAAAGAGTAGAAAGTTTCCTTTCAATTCAAATCTTTAGCAGGCTGGCTACCCTTTATTTGAAGTTAGACTTGCCTCGGCTGATGCTAACTTTCCCTCTGGACTTTCATTTATTTAGCGTTTGTTCAGACATTTGTCTGCTGTTGTCTCTTATTAAACAATACCATTTGATTAGATTAGTATTACCACCAACGCCACAAGAACAGATTATTGTAAAAATTTGTATTTATTTATTTAAGTCCAAGCTTACTTATTAGCATTAGCCACCAAGCATTACCCACAATTGTCACCGTCATTGCATTTTTCAGAACATTGAGTTATGGGCATTCCACACACACCCCTGTGTCGGTGCACGTCAGCAGCAACAATAGAATGGAAACCCTGGTATGTTGTTCCATGCCAGAGGGTTGATTGATGGAATTTCATGGGAGAGGGGGAGTGAGTTCTATTTGCATGCCTGTTTAGTTTGCATGCCTGAGTACCATATAGATGTAGACATGACTCTTCCTTGTTTGCCTGCAGGTAAAGGCTAACGACTCTGACATGGGGCCAAACGGAGAGATCGAGTACAATCTCCATCAGGCGTCTGAAACCGTCCAGAGGCTGCTGCGGATCGACCGCTCCAGCGGCATCATCTACATCAAGGGGCTGGTGGACCGGGAGGAGGTCAGCATCCTCAAGTTCCACGTGGTGGCGCGGGACAAAGGCCCGGCCACTAAAAGCGCCAGGGTTCCTGTGATCATCATCGTGAAGGATCAGAATGATAACGCGCCCACTATCGAGATCCGTGGAATCGGGCTGGTGACCCATCAGGACGGGGTGGCTAACATCTCTGAGGACATGCCAATCGGGACCCCGGTGGCACTGGTCCAGGTGTCGGACCGGGACGAGGGTGAAAATGCTGTGGTTACCTGTGTGGTTGCCGGAGATGTTCCATTCCAGCTGCGGCCAGCTAGCGAGTCTCCCAATGACCGCAAGAGGAAGTACTTCCTGCAAACCACTACGCTTCTGGACTATGAAAGGGTCAAAGACTACCGGATTGAGATTGTGGCTGTGGACTCTGGCAACCCGGCTCTCTCCAGCACAAACTCATTAAAGGTTCAAGTCACAGACGTGAACGACAACTCCCCCATCTTCTCCCCGCTCTTATTTGAGGTAGATTTTCCGGAGGAGAACCAGCCAGGGGACAAGGTCCTGGACGTCACGGCTACGGACGCTGACAGTGGCACCAATGCTGAGCTCACCTACAGCATTATTGTGGATTCGGCTACAAAGGGGCTCTTTGAAATCAACCCCAACACGGGGGAGGTGAGGGTACGGAACCAGTTGGACCGTGAACACCGGGAGCAGTATGAGTTCCATGTCGCAGCAGCTGACAAGGGTGTACCTAGCCTGCGGGGCACAGCCACGGTCATTGTTAGGGTGCTGGACCGCAATGACAATGATCCCAAGTTCATGTTGAGCGGCTATAGCTTTTCCGTCTTGGAGAACATGCCCCCGCTCAGCCCTGTTGGCATGGTCACGGTCATTGACGCGGACAAAGGGGAGAATGCACGGGTCCACCTCTCTGTGGAACCGGACAATGGCAAGTTTGTCATCCAGAATGGCACTGGCACCATCTTGTCCAGCATCTCATTTGATCGGGAGAAGGAGAGCACCTACACATTCCGTCTGAAGGCGGTCGATGGCGGAGACCCTCCGAGGTCCTCCTACGTGGGCGTGACTATCAATGTCCTGGACGAGAATGACAATGCTCCCTACGTTACCAAACCCTCAAACTCCTCATATAAACACCTTCCTCCTCTCACGAGTCCTGATACGCGAGTGGAGAGGGTTGAGGCGGAGGATATTGACACGGGACCCAATGCGGACCTAGTCTTCAGCATCACCGGCGGCAACCCCCACGCGCTCTTCAGAATCTCTCCCACTGATGGGGAAATCACGTTGGCGAAGGAGTTCACCCGCAAACACAATGGGCTACACAGGCTGGTGGTGAGGGTGAGCGACAAAGGCAAACCCCCGAGGCACACCACCGCCCTGGTGCACATCTACGTCAACGAAACCATCGGAAACATCACGCTGGTGGAGTCGCTAGTCGGCCACAGCCTCGACACCCCCCTGGACAGAGACATAGCCGGCGACCCGGACTACAGCCATGCCGCCCATCGCAGCAACATTCTGTACGGCAGCCTGGCTGGCATCGCCGGGGTCATACTGGTCATCATCATCGTGGTGGTCATCCGCCACCACCTCCAAAAGGAAGCCAAGAGCGGGTACCAGGCGGGAAAGAAGGAAACTAAGGACCTGTACGCACCCAAGCAGGGTCCCAAGAGCAGCAAGACCAGGAAGGGCAAAAAAGGCAAGGCCCCAAAGCCGGCTAAACCTCTGGAGGAGGACGAAGAGGCCAGCCTTCAGAAGAGCCTGAAGTTCAACCTTATCAACGACGGGGTCAACGACAGCCCCAGGATCCACCTGCCGCTGAACTACCCCCCAGGCAGCCCCGACCTGGGCCGGCACTACCGCTCCAACTCCCCCCTGCCCTCCATCCAGTTGCAGCCCCAGTCTCCGTCGGCCTCCAAGAAGCACCAGGCGGTGCAGGACCTACCCGCCACCAACACCTTTGTGGGAACGGGGGACAACAACTCCACCGGCTCGGACCAGTATTCGGATTACAGCTACAAGGCCAACCCCCCAAAATACAGCAACAAACAGGTAGGAGACCACTTCGTAAACACAGCAGAGCTGGACAGAAACATTATGTGGAACAGCCACCTGTTTTAGGATTTGGACTGATCGGGAAAAAACCCAGAAAAAAGCCAAAGAGTCATGTAATACCGTCATGCTTATACACACACGCACTGCAGGCATGCTGTACCTTTAACCGAAACAGGGCAGGCATACTATCTCCTTTAACTTTTGATTTTATCTTTTTTTTTTTTCTTCATTTGAAGTGGACATTGCACACGTTCTTGTTTGGGTTTATTTCCCATTTGTGTTTGGTTTTAATGAAGGAGCTGTTGCAGTAGAATTTTGTTTTTCTTTCTGTGAACAAACGTATACACACAGCAAGTAAAACACTGTCATACTTGTCCCCCTATTCAAATGTGATTTTGAAAATATTTCGTTTGTCGATCTACGGTGTTCTACTAAATCTGAATTACGCAATATTAGCTAATGTGTTCTTTCTATCCACTTATTCCTTTAGCTTGAATGTGTGTTACAAAGGATTCTTTCAAAGTATCCATTTTGGGGTTTTACCGTCAAAACTGATCGATGAAAATGACTGTTTGAAAATTCAGTCAAACTCAATTAGCAAACTGCACTTTGATAACATTTTTTTCTTCCACTGGGCCTTGAATTATTAAAATGTCTCAGCTCTGCAGAGGCCGAAGGTGAAAAAAAAAAGCACACTTCAGTTGGGAGGAGGAGGGGTTGTGCTGCGGCTTCGGTTTTTTAAAGCCAGCGTCTGAGCATCCTCTCAGGATTTTGAAAAATGACTTTAATTAGGCAGTTTTCATTACTGGGGCATTAGTACACTGTTTGAACAGATTAATAGTGAGCAATTCCATCTCTTCACCTGGCCATTGCAAGTGCCTTACTTTATTTAATGTACATAGTTTTGTTAAATGCCTGCCTCTAATGCGTTTCTGATGTTGAAGCATTATTTGAAGGTTTTGTTTGATTGCTACATGTCACGGCTACTGTGGACCGAGGCGGGTTTGGTTTTGCATTCCTGTTTGAAGACGTAGCCTGTACCAAAAACCTGATTGTTCACTTAGTTTGACCTCTTCAGGCTGTGGGAGACAATCAGTCAGTGGGAGAATTTGCATCTGTACATTTTACGTTCGTAAGGGTTGATGACTGTTTATCTTTGTGAGTGAGTGAGTGAGTGAGTGAGTGAGTGAGTGAGTGAGTAGACGAGTGGGTTGAATCATTGTCCCCAATGCATCGCGTTTGTGTTGTGACTGCCTTACACGTGGCGCGGAGGTCGTGTTTGAGTTGCATCTGTGAAGTCTCGGGTGGTCTGTCCTTGTGAAAGCCACCTCAAGATGTCCTCAGCCTGCACGTAGCATTAGCCCAACACACCCAGTCCTTCAGTCACCTGCTGTTTGAGGGAGCTGCCCAGGGTAAACATTTGCACACTGTTTTAACTTTCAACAAAAATAAGGGGGCAACAATATGTGGAACCGTGTTTTATTTGGCAACAAAGACATTTGGTGAGGGGTGGGGGTAGAAACACTGCATGTGTTCCAGGTGCAAATCAGTTAAGGTAATTTGATTTTTCTCTTTTGCACATTTTGTTTGAGTTCCCAATGGGTTTACCACCCACCAGTGCGACAACGCCTGCTACAGTATATGAAAGTTGAGGGGATGTAGGAGTGTGAGAACGTCTCCCTCGAACAGTGTGCTTTGATGTCCGCCTGATTTCTCTGGGGAGGTTATGATTACTACTATGATTACTATGTGCAGGTGACTGTAGGGGTTGGGTGGGTTTGGCTTAAGGCTGGCTGTCTTTTTTATATATTTTTTATTTTTAAACACGCAACCTCTGTGTGTACACGTTCATGTTTGCGTACCGTTTGTGAGTTGGACTGTATTTAAAGCTGCAGCTATCCCATCTGACCATATATTATTTGCTTTTTTTAAAATTTCATTTTATTTCCAGTGTATGTTGTACATTTTGTAAGATTATTATTTTTTTTTTATAACTAAAACATTTTTTTGTTTCATTTCAATAAAAGATCTTGTGGACATGTTCAAATTCACTGTGGTTGTGCATTCATGGGTTTCCTGGTCTAGGACGAAGGGGGGTGGGGGGCATTAATCCCCAAATGGGACGGAAATGATAAAAGGTACAGTATCCCATTTCATTTTCATTTCCTACCATCTATGGCATGCACCTTTCATTCAATGTGTGAAATAACAATGATTGGATTCCATTGCCTCTGCTTCTAATTAGGCCTGATTGTTTTTCAAAGAATGCGGCCTGGCTGCGGAACGTACTAAAACATTTCCTTGTCACATTTCAACTGGGAGCTTTTAATAATACATTTTATTGTTAACCCCATCTATACTAACTCCAACATTAACAGTAACCTCTATGTAATCAGATGTAACTCAACAAGCATGCTTAAATGACAGCGAGTGTAGTAGTTTTTTTTTAATGAAAACTCATTTACAGTAATTCTGTAACTGTGTTGTGTCCCAAGTTATGGTTTAATTTTGACACCTGATTAGCTAGCACCTTATCACTCTGTTAAAGCTTGCGCAATAGAAGCTGGCTTTGTAAAACTTATGCCTTTTTGACCCACGACAATGTCAACACCTTTTCACTTTGTGTTTGTTAGGGTTTTTTTTTTTTTTTTACATCAAAAGAAAAACAAAGACGCATTCCAAAAAGCATTCGCTGCAAGTCCCGACAGTGCTCTCCACGGGTAAAGCATGCTGATCTTGACAATGACACGACAAACACACATGAGTCTTTTTAAGGGCTGTCCCTCATTCAATAGGTTGAAACACCAGTGCGGGCAGGGGGACTGGATTGTTGTAAACGGGGGCGGGTCCAGTATCTCGTCACAGGGCCGTAGGTAGTCACTGGTTCCAGTGATATCTACATCCCCAAACTTGCTGCAGGCATTGATATTCCTGTGGTGTCTGTGCTTCAGTGCTAGTCGATTCTGCCCTCAGCTTGCGCCGTCGCCATGGAAACGGAATGACCAGTGTGTTCTCTGCTGACTCACTGCCTATGCAGGTGGGGTGCGTGTGCGTGCGAGTGTGCGTATGTTTGGGGAATGGGGGTACCAGCAGAGTGGATAGAGGGGAGCAAGCCAGTATCTTGATCTGTGCCAGCTTTTAAAATTCCCTCATTCCGTGCCACGAGTCCCTGTGTTATGCAAATAGAGGCGCCAGCTTCCACCCCATCTAGTTATTTATTCAGCTATTTATTTTTAAAAGCCTCTTCCTGCAGCGCTTCCAAATCCAATTTTAGGTATAATTTATGCTCCTGGTAATGTTCACATCAACACATCTCTCGTTTAATTGAACTGAAGGATCCAGTCAAATTTCTGGTCGCCTGAAAAAGAATACTGTACCTTTATCATTTGTGTTTTTCAGCTCTTCTCTGGGATACTGCAGCATTAAATCTGTGTGTGTGCTGTTTACGTGCATGTATACTGCGCCTACAGTTATTTCTGGCTTGTTACAGTACTAGTTTCAGGCATCTCCCACACGTCTGCTGGGTTAAAACTTAAAATGTCTCGTCGCCCGGGATGTTGATGTCGGGTAAGATGCGTTCCGACAACCATAAGATGCGGTGACCGCGCTTTTTTGTTTTTGATGAGGCGCGTGTGGAATGGATAGTTTCCGCAGGAGTAATATAAAACCGGGCGGCTGAGGAGTCCTCTCTCGAACCCCTCCGAGGCAAAGTGCATTTTCTTAAAGATTGTTTCTGAGGAGCTGAACAATGGGAAGTCTACCGCGCCTGACATGGGCCTCCATAAATCTCTCAGTGCAAAGTGGGCCCGGGATCGAGTGAATATTAATGCGTCTCCCGTTGCCTGTTCACCGCGCTATCCATTAACCTAGCACTGTCTTTCATGCTTGTCGTCTCTCCCTCTCTGTCTCTCTCCATCCCTCTCTCTCTCTTTTCAGCTCTGCATATTCACTTACTTTATTGCTAAAGCACAAGGGAGATATTGGTCTACTTCTCCCTCAACCGAGTCAGTTATGCAAATGGCTTCCATACCAGGGACAGCTGATGGCCTGTGACGCGGGATCATTAGTTTCTGGTCTGAACGGGGTTTCTGACCGGCGATAGAAGGGGCTTTGCTTATCTTTGCCATTTCTCGGGAGCTCTGATGATTGGTGAAGATCCAGGTGGGAGTTTTTCTGGTCAGTGGCTAACCAGGTGAGCATTTTTCATTGGAATCCATTAGCGACAGGAGTGTGGACGAAAGAGGTTCAAAAATAATTCTGAATTCACCAACACGTGAATAATTCATGGATACTACTAAACAATGGAGATAATTAAAATAAAAAAACAGCTAATTTTAGGTGAATTACAGGAATGGCTCATCTTTTCCCTGCCGATGAAATGGGAGTCATTAGCCTCCAGTTCCACGCACCTGTTTGAGCCCCCAAACTGATAGCACATTTTGTGTTCATTTCACAGGAGAAAATTACACCAATTTCCACTCAGTGTTGAAAGATTGCAGTGGCCAGTTTTTTTTTTTTTTCCTTTTCCATTTGCAATCAGGCATGTCAGACCAGCTCTTTCAGAAGCGCCAGGACACCAGTTCATTTGATCGGTTTGTTTGAGTAAAAAAAAGCTATTTTTGGATGCTCAGAGAGAAGTCACTAGACACTAGAAAGGGGCTTATTCCTGTGCATTGTAAGACGTGCGAGTTGTGCTTAGGAGGTTATTTTCTTGCCCTGTGGGACAGCTTGTGGCTGACAGGGGGCTGTGCGCCTCACAATTAAGGCATTCATCGCCGTTATCTGTGGGCTCCTGCGAGCGTGTATCACTCCGCACATGGAAATAACTACTGAGTGGCTAGACTCGCACAACGAGCAGCGTGCAGGGCTGTATCGTTACCTGAGGGCTTGGGGGTGCAATGTCCCCTGACTCAAGGCCTCTGTCTCTCTGTTTTTCTTATTTCTTCTTTATAAACAAAGTTGCAGCGTTTGAGCACAGCTGTGAATTTGGGTGGAGAGTCACGACGCAAATGCGCGAGGGAGCGTAGCGTCGGCCGTGAGTGACAAGTTTCTGGTCTCTCTCTCCAAGTGTACACACTGTAAATGCCCTGCTCACTCTTTCTCTCTCTCTCAGACCTCTCTGCCTTCCTCCTCTCTTTCCTCTCTAACTCCCTCCCTCCCTCTCTTTCTCTTCCCCTCTCTTCCTCCCTATTTCTCTCTCTCTCTCTCTCACACACACACATGCTCCTCGCACTTCCACACGCCTGGGCAACTGTCACTTCCTTCGCGTCTCCCCTCGGCCCCCAAAGGGGCGGTCGTCAACCCCGCCGTGCGGGCGGAGAGAGCGACTGCACACTTCTTCGTATCGCCCCAGACTCCTTGGACTGGGCCCCGCCCACTCCTGGAGCCTCCCGGAGGGGCTCCCCGCACACTCCAATTGTCAGCTAACATCTGCCGAAATTACCGTTCATTTTCTTCCCCCAGCCCAAAATGGCCGTCTGGTGACTGCGTCAGAGTTTATGTGAGTTGACAGAAGGGCCCCATGCATATTCAGCGTCAGGTCCCTGCCACAGCAAAATAATCATCGCAATAATCATGAAAAAACAAGAACAAGAGCTTCCAATAAACCGAGCCTCACGTTTAGCATTTTTCATCACCGCCTTTTGCCCCGATTGCCGAAAGGCACTGACCCGAGCTGCCGTTATATTCAAAATGGTGCCTAATAAGTACAGTTTGAATATTGTGCCGTTCCGATGAATGGTAAATGGCTTGAATCTGTGAAGCTCTGGCGAATGGCAAACGGTTTGAATCTCGTGTCATTCTGGGAAATGGTCTTGTGAGCATTGCGCATGTATTTTCCATACCAGTAGCACTGAATTAGAGACGCATTCTCTCGCGTGCGAGTGAGAGAGAGTGAAATTAGTATTGGACAGAGCTGAGGGACGTATAGGGTTGTGAATTAGAGGAGACAGACTGTGTGAACCGGACTAACTCTGCTGCTCAGTCACCCGTTGAGGGAGTTAGGCCAGCGCTGTCATATTTCTGCTTTAATTGATTGTTTCTTCTTCCTTGGGCAAGCGCAGCATCAACCCTTTTACACCCACACCCTCAGTCTCACACTGAAGCACACACACACACACACCCTCAGTCTCACACTGAAGCACACACACACACACCCTCAGTCTCACACTGAAGCACACACACACACACACACACACACACCCTCAGTCTCACACTGAAGCACACACACACACACACCCTCAGTCTCACACTGAAGCACACACACACACACACACACACACACACACACACCCTCAGTCTCACACTGAAGCACACACACACACACACACACACCCTCAGTCTCACACTGAAGCACACACACACACCCTCAGTCTCACACTGAAGCACACACCCTCAGTCTCACACTGAAGCACACACACACACACCCTCAGTCTCACACTGAAGCACACACACACACACCCTCAGTCTCACACTGAAGCACACACACACACACACCCTCAGTCTCACACTGAAGCACACACACACACACACCCTCAGTCTCACACTGAAGCACACACACACCCTCAGTCTCACACTGAAGCACACACACACACACACCCTCAGTCTCACACTGAAGCACACACACACACACACCCTCAGTCTCACACTGAAGCACACACACACACACCCTCAGTCTCACACTGAAGCACACACATGCACACACCCTCAGTCTCACACTGAAGCACACACACACCCTCAGTCTCACACTGAAGCACACACACACACACACCCTCAGTCTCACACTGAAGCACACACATGCACACACCCTCAGTCTCACACTGAAGCACACACACACACACCCTCAGTCTCACACTGAAGCACACACATGCACACACCCTCAGTCTCACACTGAAGCACACACACACCCTCAGTCTCACTTTGAATCATACACGTGATACATGCATAACCACATGCTCCCACGCACACACTCACCGGCATGTACACACATATTCATACTGAGACATGCACATACTGATGCACACAGTGAGAGACACACACACACACACACACACACACTTGCGTAAATGCAGATGTGGGGAAAAGGAAGCTATCAGGAGACTTCAGCATATTAGCTGTGGTTGAGCAGATGGCTGTGATTGTTAATGGGCCTGATCAGCCAGTCATCCCCTAGTCATGACCAGGAAACGGCGACTGACCAAAGTTAAGTCAATAAAAAATGACCTGCTGTAATGGAAACCTCACATCTGTTCTCACGAGGACTTGTGATGGGATTGAGAGGCGGGTTACTTGGCCGAATAGGAGTGGCTTGAGCGACATTGATCTGTGAGGCCTACATTCTGAAATAAATACGAGATATATAAACTACAATAAAAGATAAAGTAACAACCTATTGCCATTATATTGCCAAAACAAAAAGGATCACATATCTATATTTTCTATGTTTGTTTCTATTGTGCTTACAAGGGCCTGTAATCATACAAAGAGAAATGTTGAGTGATCTTTGGAGAGCACCCTTCTATAATGACTGCTGGTACCTAATCAACCTGAAACAAATACAAAGCCCCATGCCCTTCATGAAGACATGAGCTAAAACATTGGGTTTGTTTGAAAAAAATAATTCCCCTATGGGATTAGCATTTTTCAGCCATTGACGAGCGCTTGATAATGTTGATAGACAACAGGACCAGGGAGCGACCATGTAGGGTGATGTGTGACGGCAGTTAAAGGGTGGCCTTGGTACGGGGGTGGGGAAGCCTGCCAGTTTTACCACCAGCACCACCCAGATTAGCAGAAGGGCCGGGGGGTGGGGGGGCACAGAGTGTTGACAGGAAGGTGCTGTAATGGCTTTTTATGGAGGGGGAGGGGGGGATTAACCAACAGGTCTAAAACAAAGGAAGTGTCTGCCAGGGTTACGCAAATGCTTTCTGTTTTTGTTGTTTTAACATAAAGAGAGAACAGAAGTGGAGAGGGGAGATGTGATTTTATTGCCGCGGGTCGTTGGCGGGTCGACTGTTTTCTGAAGTGTCAGCAGTATCTGTCTGTCTGTCCGTCAGTCAATCTTCGTCCTCTTCGGCAGCATTCAAAAGCATGACAGAAGTGGAAATCCAAGGGTAACATCTTTGGGGTGGCGGTGTAATAGCAGGCTAACAGTAGCAGTAAAAAGCTGAGCCCGTTGAGTTTGTTGGTCCCACTTGCAGAATGACCGTTGTACCGTTGAGCAAGGTTGGCAAACTGAATCGCCTCAGACAGTCAAAGTCCAGCTGTATAAGTGATTCATAAATGTGAAAGTGTTAGCTGTGTTAGTTGCCATGAATGCGATCATTATTGAACAGGACATGTAAGAATAGCGCTAGTCTCCAGCCGTTTTCTTTTGCTCAGCAAAAACAAACCTATCGTTGCACCCCTGCCTTTAGACCCACTCCAGCTATTTAAAAAAGTAGAATAAATACTGGGGGTTTCTGTCCACATGCTTTTTGCGAGCCGCAATGTCAGCGGTTCGAGTCTCACTGCGCAACCTTTGTCACGTCTTTCTCTTTCTCTCACTCTCCCCTTCATCTTCTGTGTCTACACTGTGCTGTCCAATAAAAAGCTGAAAATAGTTTTAAGTTTTAAATACAGGTATTTAATGTCTGCCTGCCAAACCTGTTTGAATGGCATTGTTGTCGAAGGCGACTGCTGTGGCACAATTCACCCTCTCACTCATTCAACCTCTGACTCACTCACTCATTCATTTACCCTCTATCTCACTCACTCGCTTACTCAATTGTCCTTTAATTGTAAAGCAGAGCTTGCTGTGAAGCGGTTTGGGGGGTCACACGTTCACGTTGACCACACGCCTGTGATGGGTTGCATTCCTCTCTCGATGTGTTCAGGGGTCGGACCCTTGGAGTAGCGTGTAGCCATCACATTGAATTGTGGGACGTGCCCGCGCCGGACGCGGGCCGCCAGCGGAGAGTCGTTCGCGGGTGCAGCCACGGTCACGTTCGCGGTGAGGTGAGGTCACGATCACTCAGATTTCGGCTCTGCTGGACCGGCTGCAAATGATGCCTGGAGGTCCACTCAGCCACTGTCCACAGAACCGTGATGTGACCGGAGGGGAGGACTCTCTCTTGTCCTACAAGAGCCGCGCGCTACACCCGCTGCCCCCCCCCAAAATGCATTGACTGACAGGGAGATTTGATGACATTTTCTTCAGGGGTGGGTGGGTTTAAGATGACATTATGAGTGGAGTTTATTTGATGTATGCTCTCTCTCTCTCTCTCTCTCTGTCGTGGGTGGCGGGTGTATCAGGGAGATGGGGGTGAGGGTTCAGATGTAGCTCTAGGCCCTTTTCGGTTTAGCTGAAGTGAAGATAAAGCATTTGGACCCGACTTCTCCTGAGGGCTGAGTTTTCACAGGGGTCCACAGGGAGGCTACAGTGTGTGAGATTTTCTCTCTGTATCATAACTGACGGTTAACTGTCTTTATAAGTGACTGATGTCTTTCTTTTTCTCTTTGAACACGTGTGGAATGTTTGGTAGGGTGTGTTTGTGTAGCCAAGCAGGAGCGTGTTAACCTAGCTGGGACAACGGCGATGCGAGCCGGTGTAACCAAGCTGGGCTGAGCCCATCTCTCTGTGGTTGGTTGTCAATGTTATTGTTGCCTTTTTGCTGAGCTGGGTGTCAGAGTTACTGTTGCCGGGCAGGGTCTTAATGTTAATGCACTATGGCCAGGGCATTCAGTTATATAAATAATTGAGTACACTGAGCCCTCTGTCCATCTGTTCAATGCCTTCTTTCAACACGAGACTCTTCAGGTCTTCCCTCGCACTGTCCTGATCCGGTTTGGCCCAGCACGGCCTAGGCCAGAGCTCTACGCTAGCAACACCACCAAACACTCAAGCACCGTGCCTGGAACAGAGAGAGGGCATTGTGCCCTTGTTTAAGCGACATCAGGCGTCATTACATGGCAAACAATGAGCAGACATGAGAGGACAATCCATGTTTGTTTAAGCAGTTACTGTACATGTTTACTTTGATGACCATGTTGTTTCCTGTCTTCCTCTATGTGGTTGTTCAGAAGTTCAGAAGTGTGAACATCTGAATTCTTACAATTAATTTATTCTTATTATGTATAATACAAATAATTTCACAGTTGTAAGAACTCAGCTTTTCTCCCATACTCTGTATATAGAGCATTTGGTTGAACTTAAGTGAGGGACATACGTCCAGTCTATGCTCTACGATCCATTACGCTAAAATAAATCGCTTCGCTGTTATCTCTCTTTTACCTCACGCCTCATCTCTTGACTTATCAACTTTGTTGATATTCCCGCGCGGTCCGCGGGCCCAAAGCGCCCGTGCCGCGTAAAGGTGAGGCCTTTCTGAAGACGGCAGAGTCCGCGGTGTCTTTCTCTCTGCCCCACGTCATTTATCTTGCCACCAATTTCTTTATTTAATATTGGCAGCGTGTTCCTCACCTTGAAGATGGCTCCTTCTCCGCGCACTGTTTGGGAAAGATAACACAATCTCTCTGAAGTAAATGCATTATTTACCAGCGGTCCTCTGAATCGCCGCATGCTTATTATCAAAAATTATTAAGTCATAGGCCCGGACAGTTTATTTTATTTTTTTTGGGGGGGGGGGGGGTAACAATGCGTCCACATTTTTATTTTTGAATATTCCGATGATTTATGGCACAGGCGTCTCCGTCCTCTCTCTCTCTCGCTCTCTCTTTCTCTCTCTCTCTCTATCTATCTATCTATCTATCTATATATCTATCGTTGCAAGCGGCGGCAGCGCTGGCAGAGGTGGCGGCCGTGCCGGAGCGCGCCGTAATGGGGAGCGCTCGCATGCAAACACGCGCACGTCATATTTCACACTCTTCGGACTTGCACAGCTTTTTATTTACTATCAATTTGTACAGCTGCCTGTATGCTCACACACTTTAGGTTAAGGAGCTGAAGGATACAACGGCAGCTCCTTGGGTACACACACACACACACACTCGCCCTTTTGTTCTCTTCTGAACCCCTTATACACTCAATAGCTTGCTCTCTCTCACTCCTCTGCACTCTCATTTCGCTCTCACTCGAGCTGACCTGTTAACACACCCGCAATCTTTCACCCTCTCGCTCACTCACTCACTCTTTCACGCTCTATCTCACTCACTCACTCTCTAACTCACTCACCCTCTAACTCCCTTACTCATTTACTCTCTAATTCACTCACTAATTCACCGTCTAACTCACCCTCTCACTCACTCATTCACCCTCTCACTCGTTCAACCTCTGACCCTCTTACTCACTCACTCACTCACTCATTCAACCTCTAACTCACCCTCTTACTCACTCACTCACTCAGTCATTCACCCAGTAACTCACTCATTCACCCTCTAACTCACCCGTTCACTCACTCATTCACCCTTTCACCCACTCATTCACCCTTTCACCCACTCATTCACCCTCTCACTCATTCAACCTCTAACTGACTCACTCTCATTCATTTACCCTCTCACTCACTTACTCATTTACTCTCTAACTCATTCACTCCTTCACCGTCTAACTCACCCTCTCATTCACCCTCTTACTCATTCAACCTCTAACTGACTGACTCACTCACCCATTCTCCCAGTAACTCACTCACTCATTCATCTTCTAACTCATTCAACCTCTAACTGACCCTGTCACTCACTCACTCAGTCATTCACCAAGCAACTCACTCACTCACTCATTCACCCTCTCACTCACTCATTCATCCTCCAACAGACCCTCTCACTCACTCACCCAGTAACTCACTCACTCATCATCTCACTCATTCACCCTCTAGCTCGCCCGTTCACTCACTCATTCACCCTCTAACTCACCCTCTCACCCACCCGTTCACCCTCTCACTCATTCAACCTCTAACTGACTCACTCACTCCTTCATTCATCCTCTATTTCACTCATTCACCCTCTATCTCACTCACTCACTCATTTACTCTAACTTACTCACTCATTCACCGTTTAACTCACCTTCTCACTCACTCATTCATCCTCTAACTCATTCAAGATCAAGCTGACCCTCTCTCACTCACTCAGTCATTCACCCAGTAACTCACTCACCATCTCACTCACTCGTTCATCGTCTAACTCGCTAACTCGTTCATTCGCCCTGTCATTGAACGCACTCAGGCGCTCACTCTGCCTCTTGCTCCAGATATGTGAGGAGCTCCTCTGAAAGAGACGGGGGCATGGAGGAGGTGTGTGTGTGTGTGTGTGTGTGTGTGTGTGTGTGTGTGTGTGTGTGGGGGGGGGGGGGGTGGACGTGGCGCAAGTACAGAATCGGCAGTGAAACGGAGACCCTTGCCCCGGTCGAGCGCTAGGTTTGGAGATGGCCTACGCACGACAGCTTGGGTTCCACACTGGACATTATTCAGACCCGTTGCCATGGTTTTGCGGATTGACCCTCCTGGCCCCCTTCCAGACAGCAAAGATCGACAGTGATTAAGATGTAAACAACTTAAGACACACACTCATTCCTGCCCAATGTGGCGGATTAGCGATGCAGTGCTACGGCCCATCCCGTCTGCAGAGCAGGAGTAGGAGAGGCATGCAGGCAGCTGAGGTAGGGAGAGGACTGCTCTTCTGCTACCCGTCTGGAGACAGAAGAGGGGGATGGGATGGAGAAAGAGAGATAAAGTAGTGGGTAGAATGCAGAGAAAGAGAAGGAGAGGGAAGGAGAAATGAAGATAGAGTGGCGGTGAGGTGGAAAGACAAGGGAATAGTGAGGGAGGATTAGTGACTGTTGAAGCTTGTGTAGATAAGTCATATCCATATTGTTGTGGTGCTTATCACTGCTGTCCAGTTAATAAAAATAAGATTTATTATAAGTATTATTGCCATTACAAATGTTCCTCTTAATCCTAATCTTATTTTGTTTTTCAAATTCTGTGATGGGTGCATATTAGTACATCAGTGTTGATTGTTGTTTATTATTTGGTCATATGCCGAACAGCATAATGCCAACAGAACATTTAATTGAAATTGAGTGGACATGAGAAGTGAATGAATGAGAGAAAGAGAATACACTCACGGAACCGGAATATACTGAAATATATTGTTAATATGTGTACTTATTTGAAAATATGATACATGTATTTCACGTCAGAGTATTGTTTAAAAATATATATATTGCAGTACCTAAAATTTGTATATTTGCCACATAAATGTTGTGATATCTTAATTTAATTTCACTTTATAGGATATACAGTCAAGCCGGAAAGTCTGAATCCCCCTTTCACCTTCTCCACGTTTTATTACATTACAGACATATTCTACAATAGATTGAGTTCATTTTTTGTCTCAAATCTCTACACAAAATAGCCCATCATGACAAAGTGAAAACATGTTTTTAGAAATCTTTGCAAATGTATTAAAAATCGAAAACTGAAATCTTTCATTTACATAAGTATTCATACCCTTTGCTTTAAGATATTTTTAAAGTATCATATTTACTATTTGGTTGCATATCCTTTGCATGCTGTTACTTCCTGAAGTCTGTGACCAATCAACATCAAAAGACTCTCGATATCTTATTTTCAGGTACTGTTACAAGCAATACTATAAGCTCTCTGCATTTGAATTGATCTCTATGGGAATTGGGGGGTGAGACTAGATTCAGCTGTAAATGACACTGGTACAGAATGGAACACATGGCTGGCTAAGTGGCTGTAAGTCATCAAGGGTCTGTGCTATCGTACGAGCCCAAAACCATCACTTTGTTGCCAGATATGGAGTAGATGTGGATGGATCACTGCAAGGGTTATTTCTCCTGACTAATTTTTCCATAGAACTCTATGGGGAAAAAAGTCAGGAGAAACAACCCTTAAAGGGATCCATCCACATCTACTCCATATCTGGCCGCAGAGTGGTGGTTTGGGGCTTGTTTGATACCTTAGACCCTTGATGACGTACAGCCATTTCGCCAGTCATGTGTTCCAAACTGTACCAGTGTAATTTACAGCTGAATCTAGTCTCACTGTATTTCTCATTTTCTGTCATAGAAATGGAATAATGCAGGTAGAAATGGAGAGTCTGGGGATTAGGGGAAAGAACCTCATTAAAAGCAAATGTTGCTCTTCTACTACACTCCAAATTCACCACACACTGTAATACACTCCAGCACAAACTCCCGTCCTGGAGGGTCACAGTGTCTGCAGGTATTTCTGGTTTCCTTTCAATCGGCAGCCAATTAAGGCCTTGAGAACAAGGTGTGCAGACTCTTTAGCCAATTAATGCCTTAAATTAATCACTGGTGCTGAAACACAGCGGAATGCAGCTGACACTGTGACCTCCAGGCCTGGAGTTGGACACCCTTTTGCAGTAGCACTTGGTGATAGGAGGGTAGTCAGCCCGGTGTCCCCTAGTAGTACGGCTAACCGCTACGCTCTCGATCTTCGAAGCCCGTCAAGCACAAATCACAGGTCACGGGTCGACTGTAGGCCGACAGGACAGAGCCTGCAGAACTGTGTGGCAGCTGCCATGCTGGGGCTTACATCCAGATATTGGGACAAAGCAGGTACTAAAGCTGTTATTTACTCTGCGATCGTCTTAACGCCGATGCACACCCATTTCTCAAATGGAGATTAGCGGAGATTACGCTATCGCAGATCCGCTTTGGGATATTTAGCTGGTCTAATCTTTGCTTTAAAACAAGAGGGCCAGAAAGGGCGTGGACACGTTGAGGGGGGGGTGGCGCAGCAGTGACTCTCGGACGGGTCACGTCATTAACAAGGACTCCCCTTCTGGAGATTGGTGGCACCCTTCTTAGGGGTTCCACCTGTGTGATTGGTTAACCCCCCAGAAAGAGGAGCGGCTTATTAGTCACACAGCAGGAGAGACAAGCGTCTCTCTGATTGGTTGACCGGACAGCTGAATAGAGGTCTGACTGGTTTCTCCAGGCAGATACAGGCGTACGTCTGATAGGCCAGCGGAGAGAGACGCGTGGGCGTATGATTGATTACTCGCAGGGGGACGAGCAGGAAGCTTTGTCACGGGCAGCGTGCTGCGGAGTGTCGCGTTCGCCGGGGTCTGACAGGAAGGCGTACTAAGAGGAACTTTGGAGCTTAATTAACGTCATCTTAACGCAGTAAACTGTGAGCACAGCCAGGACCTCTGCTGCCACATCCCTCTGACAGCAAATGTTTCTGGAGAAGGAAAAAGCTAAAGTTCACATAGAGCGTGTGGAATTGCGTCACGCTCTCCATCCATCTCCACGCACATTCTCTCTCTTTCTCTCCATCCATCTCTCTCTCTCTCCACAAATGAGTGTGACCGCGCAGTCACGGGATTTCTTGGACAGATGACTGCTTTATGGATAAGCTCTTGTAATTCTCACCCCACATTCACTCTTGCTGGTGCTGCCATTCTGCATTCTCCCCAGTGAACATGTTCAAAAGGCAGTTGGGGGAAAAAAAGAGAAATTCAACCAATCCGAACGCCCGTACGACTTCAAAGAGTGGACACGGCGAGTTTAAGACAGAACATGTAATTGGCTCTGAAAACTGAGCCTTGCGTGTCCTCACCAGCCGGAGAGACCATAAGAAACCATAGCAGAGTCTTAATGGGGAAGGCATTGGCTGGGTGTAGGCGTTGGCTCTGCGGCTTCGTGTCTTAACATCTCCCTTTTCTCTCCTATTTATCTTAATGTGGAGGGAAGGAAGTGAAGGAGTGATGCTGTCTATAGGCAAGCCATGCAAGCCAGTCAGCGTCTTCTGCTCCCCACCCACACTGCCCCCCCGCTGATCCTCACATGTTTAAACAGTAATTAAACGGCAGTCTGTATTTGTCAGAACTCTCCACTGGAGGCAGGGGGTCAATGGAAGGAGTAAACAATGCGCATACTCTTATCTACTGTAGCACAATGTGGAGAATGGAGGGAAGTAGAGCAGGGAATCAAAATGAAGCACACACACACTCACACACACACACACAGACAAGCACACACACATGCACTCACCCACACACACACACACACATACAAGGACACACATGCAGGCACATAGACGCATGCATGCACACACAGGCACGCAAACACACACGCACACAAGCACATACACACAAAAACAACAAAAAAATACTGTTTATTTTACCATTGGATGTAAGAAAGTGAGTATTTCTAATACAACTGAAGTTAAAAGATAACACCACAGTTTACCTGCGGTTTTTGATAATGATAGTTCTTAGTTTAGTCAAAAGTAATATTTTCAAATTAGTCCTTGAAATTATTTTGTTGAATATTGTATTCCCGTTTAGACACTAAAATCAGCCAGCATTACCAGACTATTTTAAAAGTTATAAACCCTAATCATAACAGATTGTCTATAGGACATGGGCAGGGGCCTATAGGTTTGTGTGGATGGACACACAACAGGTTTTTTTCCATTGTTTGCTTGTTTAGAGCTTTATCATTATGCAGCGAAATGCATGGATATGATTTTAACCGCACCTTAGAAAAAGAGAAAGGCTCTGAGTGCCATTACAGTGCTGCTTACTGTAGTCTGCGGCTGGCCCTCCCGTCTCTGCTCACTAGCAGGAATTGTATTCATCACCACACCTCGCATTCACGGTAGAGAGAGAGAGAAAGAGAGGCCACGGTCGATCTGCTGTTCCGTGCATCGCATCGACGGCAAACTCACCGTCCGCCGAGGTCCCCCCGCCTTTTCGTTCACCTTTAAACTAACAAGTTTTTGCTCCCTCCTCTCTCCTCCCCTTTCCCCCTTTTGTTTCCCCGAAAGAGCACGTCCTCAGACCGTTCCGGGCGGGACGGGACGCCCGTTTCCCTTTTCGTATGGTGGTCTGCGAAAGAGAGACAAAAAGAGACAGTCTCCCGTGTCCCCCTGATCACCGTCGCTGATCAGTTAGGCTGAGGATCAGTAAACAAAAGGGCTTGATGAGGTTATTTCGCTCATTGTTACGGCCCTGGTGAGGGATGATGTCACCCACCACCTGGAGTGCTTCGGTTCATCAGTGTCCAGAGCTGACCAGGGGTAACTCACCCTCCCCATCTCAGAAGAGCTATTTTTCGGTTCATCCATTTTTCCCCCGCTTTTACGGCCCTCCAGCTTGGGTAGGAGCAGGGGTGGGAGGGGCTGGCGAAAGCCAATAGGACGCTCTCTCTCTATCACCTGCCATGACTTCCAGGTTATGGTGCACATTCCATTTGGCAGCGATATGAGCAGCGGGCCTCACACTCGATAAGATATGGGGCCGGTGGGCGGATCCCCGTTGCTCTCTCAGCGGGATGGCGTGAACTCCCCCGCAAGCCCCCCACCCCCCCGTAGGCCCTTCTGTCCTCCAATACTCTGCATGACCTGCTCTGATCCTCATTACTCTGCCTCCTCTCCTCTTTCATAGCCTCCGTTCGCCTCTGAAAAAAGCGCCTGTGAAGTCGTGCTGAGGTCGGGGCGGGGGCACTGGGCCACGGTATCTACCCACCCCCCCCTGCTCCATGGTCTACCGAAGCGGAGGTTGACCCTCACGGACCGTCCCTCTGAAGGGATGATTGCCTGTATTCTTCCATCTCGATGAGCTGGGAAATGTGGCTTTGTTATGCAGTAATGGGCAGAGCGAAGGTCTGTGAACCCCATTATGGGCGGGGCTACTTTGTGCTGTCAATCAGGGACTCATGTGAGCCAATCAAAAGGATTCTGAAAAAGGGGCAAAGTTGCTTCTTCAGCTTGGGGAAGAAAATAAAAAAAAGACTCTCTTTGAAAGAAAAAGTGTTGCATACTCCGTGTGGCTGTTGTTCTCTTTATACGAAAGGCGGCTCTTTGAATGCGCCCATAACTCCGTTCTCCACACAGCAGAAGCGTGACATGGGCGACCGCAGCTCGGCTCAAAGGGCTCGCAAATGCGATCGGAGCGTGAAGCATGGCAGTCGGAACACGAGCCGGCTTAAAGGTGACACGCGGTCCGACCGCTGCCTCGCTTACGGCGGACGGCCCCCACGGAGGTCCAGGAGGGGGACCCCGCTTTCAGCGCCATGGCTGATGCCGGATTTATCTCCCGCTTCGTCCCCGTCCCTGGGAGAAGACAGCGTATGTGTTCCGATTGGCGCTTTTAAGAGAGAAAAAAAATTCTCATCAGATTTCCAATTCAGAAGGATTACGCCTCGGTCTGTCATTAATGGGGCACGTATAAGCTTTTGAGAGCATGTTCAGCAGAGCTGTGGTATTAGACGCTGTTCGTGACCATAGTAACGGGACAGCCCGGCGCGAGCCTGCTGCACTGACCCCTTCCATTAATCCGGTACCTGCCTCTGTCTGCATTTGGGGGGCACGTCGCCCTCTCCTCACTGGGTTTAAATGGGGTGACTCCCCATTGAATGGTACGGCCCCTAAACGCTGCCTTTTTACTCTCGGTGTGAAGATAGCGGGCCGCCCTCGTTAATCACATGGTTCTGCTGACACTTTACTGAGGCCAGCGCACGTCAGCAACAGATCCCAAAAAGCTCAGCGCAGCACCTATACAAATAAAAAAAGAGAGAGAAAGAGAGACAGGGAGACAGAGCGAGAGGGAGGGAGAAGCTAAATATGAAGAATGGGAAGAGAGACTTTCACTTTAAGTCATTATTATTGTGACACATTCGGGATATGATGATTAGATAAAACAAGAGGGAAACATACATAAGATAATTAGTAAATATAATTAGTGAACGAGAGAGAGAGAGAGAGAGAGAGAGAGAGAGAGAGAGAGTATGAAACAATGATTGACTGGCAGCTAAAAGGAAAGAGGTCAAGTGTGATTCCACGCTCTCTCTGGTTCCTGATCTGCGTGCGTCTACTACGAAAGTCGTCTATGTGTTGACACTTCCGCGAGATGCTGGGGCAGCTGCTGTGTCTTGTCTGTGCGCGGACGCGCTGCCCCGCGGTCTGACGGGGACACGCTCGTGGGAGAGAGCCGCGGCAGAGGCAGAAGCCCCCATTGTTTGTTCGCGCTTTGAGACGGAGTGAATCAGAGGCAAGGGACTGAAATAAGGCGCTCGCTTCCATGTGACTGCCGGCGAGGCGACGTGAGTCATACATATGCGATGTTCGCGGCCCGCGCGGAAGAGAAGTGCCGAAAGACAACGACGCTGTCCTAATTAAGGAGAGGGGGAGAGAGAGCGAGTGAGAAAGAGGGGGGGAAGAGCCTCGACATCACCACTTTTTCTACCTCCGTAAGCAGGAGGAAAAAATAAAGAATGGCTGAGTCTTAACTGGGAGTCTTAAATGAGTTTCGGCTCAAATATACCTCAGTCCTCCAAGAAGTGAAGCAGCAGGGGACGCTGAAAGAGGGAGAATTAAAAGGAAGTAAGTTCACTGCCCCTCGTGGGCTGAACCGCGAAAACTGAAACTGCAGCGAGAGACCGTGAGAGGGGATGAATTTCACCCCTTCTCTCTCGTTCTCCTGGTCTATGCAGTGGTCAGAATATGGCTGTTTTTCTTTCGCAGGCTAATCCCATAGGCTCCATGCCAAATCCAACTTGGATGTCCTGCCGGTCCCTCTGAGGGTGTGGTCCTTTCTAATCCTGCGGCTAAAACCCAGTTTTCACACAGAAACAGGCAGTGGCGGCCGATGCGGTCGCTCTCAGACCCGAAACCGCGTTAGGCGCAGAAACGGTCACGCCTAAAACGGGTACGACGCTCATTGTTAGCATGCCAGTCTCGTTTAAAACGGAGGCGCAGGTAAGCGCTCATTTCCTGGGACTAATGCAAGAGAATTGGCCAGACGGTCGATTCCCGCTGCGTGTAATGCATACCGCCGCGGGATCACGCATAGGAAAACTGCCATCCGCCAGGATTCTTATAGCAAGTTCCCTTCGCTTTTCCGCTCTTCTCACCTCTACGATTTGGCCCTGAGGGCGTTGCTGTGGAGCATCCCGATCAGTCCGGAAGTCTTTTCTTTTTTTTCCCTTTGTTTGTCTTTGCCCTCCACAGCTCTACAACCTAAACATTTATGGCAGGAACATTTTCTCACGGTTGAATATTTAAACAGTTTAGTTGGATATACAGGTTGAGCCGCCAGCCTCGTGTGTGGGGCTTTTGGGGGGTGGGGGTGGGGGGGGGAGATCAGAAACACTTTTCAGGTGAACGCTTAATCTCCTCAGATGTGTTTCCTTTTGCTCCTGTGCTTTATCGCGGCACCTTCGAACCCGATCCCTTACCTGCTAGATTAGTGCTTTTATCAATAAGAAGCTTAGAGCTTCTCCCTCCCTCTCCACACACACACACACGCCTTTCACAATCTGTTGCGTGGACCTTCAGGGCCTGTTATGGGATTTTCCATCTCAGCACTAGTGTGGGGGGGTTTGTGGGTGCCCAAGTCTTCCCACTCTTGCTCAACAAGAGACTAAGGCAACAGCACTGTGGAGAGAGGGACAGCGATGGAGAAGGTGTGATGGAGAGAGAGAGAGAGAGAGGGACAGAGATGGAATAGGTGTATGAAGAGAAGGTGGGATGGAGAGAGAGAGAGAGAGTGAGAGGGGGAGAGAGAGTGATAGAGAGAGAGGGAGAGAGAGAGAGAGAGGGATAGAGGGAGAGCGAGAAGAGGGAGGGAATGGGCAGGAGATTCTAAAGGGAGATGAGAGCGAGAGGTTTCGAGGGAAGATGAAGGAGCAGAATTAGTCCCCGCTTTGCCCTGAACTGCGAAACGGAAACTTTTACACTCAGCCTTGACCTCGGCGGAAACGTTCGGTGCTTCTCATTCGCCGCTCCGTTAACTTCAGTTACGCGGCTCTTTCCCGACCCCTCCTGTGCCACACAGACCGTAAAAGTCGGTCAGGAGAGCGTCGGCGGCTGAGTTACGCCGCGCTCCCCCGGTATGAACCGCGTACCTCACCGGGAGCGGCGCCGGCCTCGACGCTGACCCCCTGATTTACGACTGAAATGAAGCCCACTGAAGCGCCGCCACTGAAATCCACATTAGAGGGGATTCAGCCCGCCCACCTGTGAGAAGGTGGATGGGTGTGTGTGTGTGTCTGATTGTGTGTGTGTTTGTCTGTGTTCATGTGTGGTGTGTGTGTGTTTGTTCTGTCACACACACAGTAATATAAGGACACAGCTCAGTTGTGGACACTCTGTTTGGCCTGTAGCCTCTTTAGAGGGGCGAGGCTCTGCTGAATGCAATGAGGTCATAATGGGGTGTGTGATTGCTACTGTCCTCCCGTTTGACATGCAGAGAGGTGATTTAAAGGATATTTTACTCACCATCACTCTTGGACTGTCCCAGTTTCTGTTCATCTAATTTCACTTGTACACACACACACACACACACACACACTATGCACATGCACATGCACGTGCACGCACACACACGTATCTTGGTTTTATTCACCATTGTAATATAGTGGGGAGTTTTATTTTATTTTTTTCTCTTAACTGATGATTGAATCTACAGGTTACATTTAGTTTAATGGGATAGTTCACCCATTTAGAAAATTTTTATATTGTTTTACTTATCCCCAACATAGTATGTTAAGCTGTTCTGGTCTCACCGTTGTACCTAAATCATTGTAAATCCTGAATTGGAGCAATGCTAACAATGAGCATCTTGCCATTGGATATAATTCTCTCTTGGCTAATTTGCTGTAAATGAACCCCCTAAATCCACTCATATAATGTTTAACAACAGGGTTTACAAGGGTCGTTGTCGGAAAACAAAAATGCACATATGATTACTGAGTGCACAAGGATGACATTTTCACTCAAATTACTGTATATGATGTCGTTTAAGATTGCAGATGTCATTGTTTACATTTAATAAGAACATCCGGTAAGAGTAACTTTTATCCG
This sequence comes from Ilyophis sp. 1 JC-2022, assembly GCA_022702515.1. Lineage (NCBI taxonomy): Eukaryota > Metazoa > Chordata > Actinopteri > Anguilliformes > Synaphobranchidae > Ilyophis > Ilyophis sp. 1 JC-2022. Next base: position 15,294,724 of record CM040397.1, on the reverse strand, counting down.
GTAACTTTTAGTTAACTCTGGGCAGTTATTTTAATTCTAAATCAATATATTCCGGCCCGAAGTATGGTTCAACTACAAATTCCACCCTGTCATCTTCTTCATAATCAGATATTTCGCTAAGAAAACACGCGATCTGCTTCTCCTTTGTTTACAATAGACTTCTGTATCGCGAGACCCTGCACTGTTCTCTCACGGAATGATACTAAAACTTACCGGATGTCCTTATTTAAATGTGAACGCCAACATCTCAAATCCGAAACGACATCATATATAAAGTAATTTGAGTGAAAATATCATCCTTGTGCAGTTGGTAATCATATGTGCGTTTTGGTTTTCAAAACGCACATTATTGTAAAGCTGTTGTTAAACCTTATTTGATTGGATTTAGGTGGTTAATTTACAGCAAGTTAGCCTGGGGGGAATTATAGCCAATGGTAAGATGCTCATTGTTAGCATTTCTTCAATTCTGGATTTACAAGAATTTAGCTACAACGGTGAGACCCGAACAGTTTAACATACTATTTTGGAGGTAAGTAAAACGACATGAAATTTTTCAAGATGGGTTAACTATTCCTATAAAGTTCCATGGATACGAGCCTTTGCTAAATTCATGTACTGTAATGTACCGTCATTATGAGGATGAAATATTAAACATTTGATCTGTAATATTGTATATACGAAGCGTGCGAGCGAGCGAGCGAGTGCCAGTATGTGCATTAGCGTATGTGCTCTTTTTTTAGTGTGTGGTTGTGTACAAGCACGCATGCGTCTTACTGTGTGTGTGTGTGTGTGTGTGTGTGCGCGCGTGTCTGTTTTTCGGTGCATGTGCGTGTGTATTTGTGTAGAGGTGGAAAGGTGCGTGATGCCTCTGTAAATTGTTGATTTAGGTGTGAATGTCTTCTGGCAGATTGCTTCTGTGAGTCAAGCATGGCTGTGAATATCTCAGCAGCTGTACTAGGGAGTGGGGCTTAAGGGGGTGGGGGGTGGGGGGTTGGTGGGTGTTGAAGGGGTAGGGGTAGGGGTAGGGGGGAATGGGGGGGTTGAGCATGAGCTGCAGGGGTTAAACCCAGCCACAGCCAATTATCCTCAATCACTCCACATTATGGCCTGACAGTTGAAAAGCCCCTGCGGGATGTAGGCAGAAGTGCTGGAGGGAGGGAGGGAGAGATTGAGAGAGGGTCGGAGGGAGAATGGGGCATAGGAAAGGGTGCAGAGAGGATGAGTCAGAGAGAAAGAGAGAGATGAGTCAGAGAGAAAGAGAGAGCATATTTAAATGCGCATTAAAAAATGCATGCACGGTGTGGAATGCCTAGATCCACATTCAAGGACAGGTGAATGGATGTGCAGTGAGCTGTAAACTTGACCTATGCTTATCTGCCCAGTCTCTGGGAGTTTGTTTAGGTTTATTGAAAGAAAAAAAATAAAGACACATTTCGAGATGTCTCTCTTCTCTTTTTAGCCTGTATTGTCTCGTCAGCAAAGGAAATGGATTTGAGCAGGAAGTAGAGCAGAGAGGATGAAAAGGATGGAAACAGCTCACAGGTGACTCAGGTTCTCAGGTTATTTCAGAGGGATCACTGTGAAAAACAGCTCAGGAAAGTGCAGATGACGGATGTACTGAGAGGACACACGCACACACACACACACACACATACATGCACACACAAATTCAAACACACACACACACACACACACACACACACACAAATGCATACACACGCACACACACACACACACACACACATGCATGCTCATACACATGCACACACACACACAAATGCATGCACCCGCAAATGCACGCATGCATACACACATATGCGCGTGTGCACACACACGCGCATGCACACGCTCAATTTTCAACAAATTATTCTTTGAAGTGTGCTGACTTCTGCTGATTTATGTTCGGTCAATATGTTAAATAACCCAAGAAAATGTATCATGTGGGATTTGTTCTACAACCGTCTGTCACACAATGTCCAAACACGTGTCAGTTTGTGTAGAAAATGGAAATCCTGCCTCGCTGATGGTGAAGGCGATTCAGAAGCAGCTCCACCTGGGCGTGACCTCATCACGGTGGTGCCGCTTTGTTACGTGCCGTTTAAAATGCTTTTTGAACTCCAAGGGCTGAATTCGAACATTTTATTAAAACGAAAACAATGAGCACATTTCTGTTCAAGACGCGCTTTTCCCTTTTTTAGAGCCGAATCTTCGAAAATGCTGTGATGTCGACGTTTGTTTCATTGGCTCATTCTCTGGGCGATAGGACCCCATTTATTAAGATCCTGATTGCATAACACTGAAAAGACAGTGTCGTTGCATAATTTACATTTCCCTTGCTAGGCCATGTCAGCTGACACGTAAAATAATTATGATTTTTCTCTCATTATTTACGCCACCTGGGCCCCAGACAGAATATTAGTGTGTTTTATGAATATTGAATGTTGAATCATTCTGACAGAACTGTAGATCGTCTCAGCAGGCTGAGTATTCCACTTCATTGAGGATTTTTCTTTCTTTTTTTTTTACCAGCATGGGGGACACAAATTGTTAAGGTGGCTTTCCAGTTTTGACACACTCCAAGAAAGAAAAAAAAAACTCTTTGCATGTGTAACATTTCTTTGCAGATATCATCTCAGGCATAATCCTAATTGAGGCTTTGGAGCAATTGTAGTTTTTCTTTTGAAAACAAAAAAGACGATGAGAATTTGAGATACTGCCTGAGCAAGGAAAATTTATGGACACTCAGTGTGTCCAACCAAATGCTATTCCAGGGCTTACATCCTCTCATAGAGTCACCCTTTAATGCTTTTACAATAATTAGTGGTTTGATTTCAGGAAGACCCGCATCTAAGCATAAACACTGTTTGAGTTTCTTATGGGTCCTAGGTTCCGTGAGGAAATTAATCCAATGATAGGGTTTGGCTAGGCCTATCGGTGCTTATAAGTGAGTCGTTGACTTGGCTTGTATTTATTTATTCCCACGGAACGCTTTCCCCGGGGTTCATTTTCTAACTTATAAATTTGTTTCACGCTTCAGTTGGATATCCGTGCTCAGTGAAGCCCTGACGATTTTGGAGGGAAAAGCTTTAGGAGCCGTTAACACGTGTGACTCGGTTCTGGACAAACAGCGGTATGGTCCTTAGTCACAGACGTTTTAAAGGTGTATTCTCGTGGGATGCGGGCCTGTGCGATCATGGGCGTGCCGAGGCTGCATTGAAACGAGCTCATTACATCACTCTGTGAACATGCATTGTCGTGTGAACTGCTCAGTTTGTGCTCTGTAAATGGTTGGGGAACTGGACTTGGGTTTCAGAGGTCGCAAGTTCAATTCCTTGGTGGGCTGCTGTTGTTTTACCATTGAGAAAGGTGCTTCACCTGAAATACTAAACGACGGGATGTGTAAATAGGTTTCTTTCCGAAGAGTGTAATCTGTGCAAGTCTGGAGAATGTCTGAAATGTGATGGTAAACTGTGCATGGGGAACGGTGACGTGTACGCGTGGATGGAGGTGGCGGAGATGAGATGAGGCGAGGCGAGCCGAGCTCTGGCAGAAGGCAGGTGAGAGGAGCCATTTTAAGCCCAGGCGGCAGCTTGTAGAGATGGCATCTTCACAACGTCACTTTGAGGTGTGTGTGTGTGTGTGTGTGTGTGTGTGTGCGCGTGTGCGTGTGTATGTGTATACACGTGTTTGTGTCTGTGTGCAAGAGTGAGTGTGTATGTGTGTCAGACTGTCAGTGATTTTGTATGTGGGTGCGGCGGGTGTCTCAATGATTATTTCAGTAAGAGTATGCGATTGTGAATGTGTGGTGTGTGAGAGAGTATGTCTGTAATGGTTTATTTCTGTGAGAGAGTGTGAGCGATTATGTATGTGTGTGTGTGTGTGTGTGTGTGTGAGAGAGAGAGAGAGCCCGTGTGTGATGTCACAGCTAGAGGGAGGCAGGTTATAGATAGACTCAGTCCAGCAGTCGCTGACACCCACGTTTAGGCAGCGCAATCGAACGAAAAGACGTCTTTTTTCTTCCTCTCCCTTCTGCTCATTCCTTTTCTTAATTTGGCCGTCGGCCTCCTCGGCGAGCTGATGGCGTTCAGTGCCTGGCAGCCGGCGAGGGGTTCAGAGGAAGATTGTGCACTGATTGCAGGCCGTGAGGAGGACTGCGGTATTTAACTCTATGGCGCATCCATTATTCTCCTTTTCACGCCTCACAATAACACAGATACATCAATTGCAGGAAACCCTCACTGGAACCACAGAGGAAGAATTTCTGACATCAGCAACTTCTCAGTCCTCCAGGAAAAGCATTCCCATTGTGCAGCTCCTGTCAGACCTTACAGAAAAGAAAGAACAGGATGTACAAAACGTGTAATATCCCAGGCATTACAGACAATCTCACAAGCCTCGTTTTACTATTTTTTTTCCCCTTCACAGCCCCTCGAAAGACTCGTATAGCTTGCGTTGCATGCATTATAAATGTATGTATCTCAAGGTTTTATTGAAATGATCGGCCGAAGTGCCTAGCCCAAGGATACCACAGCATTCTAACCTCATAAGGACATGCCATTTCAAACATTTACTGTAGAAATGCAGTCAGTGTTAGATTGCAGTTATTTGTAGAATTATGTACCCTAAAGTAACACCAATCGTAATGAAAAATAAAAGATATTATAAAATGAATGTTCTGATACCTGCATATGGTGTAAAAATCTGTAGCCTGTCTTTCTCAGGGATGATGCACATGCTCTTGCGTCGCGTTGTGTTTGAGTTGTGTTTACGTTGTTTACACGTTTGCGTCGGGCGAGCATTGCGTTAGCGGCGCGTCCCGGGATGACGCGGGCTCTGGGGACGCGGAAAAAGGGGAAGAGCTCCGCCCTCGCAGGATTCGCACGACAGCCACTTACAGATAAAAAAAGCGCCCTTTTTTTCCACAAATGGGAACATGCTCCTCGTCCCACCCGCTCGCGCCGTAGCTCTGAGCGTCGAGCATCTGCTGAGTTTTTATCACGCTCTCCCCCGGAGGAATATCGCACTCTCGCTCGTCTGGGATGGTGGGCAGAGCGGGCCTCGTCCGTCGTGACGCTGGCCCCAGGACTCAGTGAGGTGCTTTGTGTGTGTGTGTGTGTGTGTGTGTGTGTGTTATGGGCTCTGTTCTCTTGTCGCATAACCAAAGGCCATGGCACATGGTCCATTTGCTGCCAAAGTGCACAGGAAAATAACTGTCCTCAGTTCTCTTTTCTTTAGTTCCTGACTAGATTTAAAGCCACCTGCCTATGCTTCCTGTTCTGTTCACCTTATCTCACACTAGAGCCATCTCGCTCCCACCTATAATAATAATAATAATAATAATAATAATAATAATAATAATAATAATATAGCCATACATTGTTATTATAATATAATTATAATTATAAATTATATATTATATATTGTCATAATAATAATACATCTAGCAATATCAGCCTCCTGTTATTGTCCAATATTTGTAAGCTGTTGCCTTTGCCTGTTGTGAATTGAGCTGCTGTTTTCCATAAAGCATGTGACATATAGATAGAGAAATAGGACAATCCAGAGAGGGCCCTCGTGTATTACATAAAAATCCTTTTATATGAGATCAAGGGTCTATAGAGCAGAGACTTAGGCATTGCTTTTACATTGTTGTGTGGATCCTTAAAGATGGCCGTGTATGCGCTAATCTGAAAGCCTCACCGGTGCTGGGTCTCTCTCTCTCTTTCTCTCTCTCACCATAAAAGAGCCTTTTAGCGTTTTTACAAGGATAGGAAAATGGGAAAAACCCAGATGGGCTCTCAGCGTTAATGCACTGTTCAAAGCTGTGTGATTACACCCTGATTTAGGCTATGTGTTTACTGCGTTAGCGCTGCATGCTTTTAAACGAGCTCGCATCGAATGCGGCAGGGCTGGAAATGTGCGTGTGTGTGTGTGTGTCTGTGTGACTTATTTATTTTTACCTTACCCTTATTTACAATAAAATAAAAAAAAGAAACCACAAATAAAACCAAAACCGAAAATTAGAGAACAAAACAGGAGAAAAAAAAGAAAAAAAAATAGATAGTAAATAAAAAAAAAAAAATAAAAATGAGAAAAAGATGGAGAAGGAGAGTGTGGCGTGGATGTGGTGGCAAGTACCCTCGAGCACCAGAGATGGACATTGTAGGTCGATCAATGTGCTTTCCGTGATCACATGATCAATATGTTTCTGACCTCCGGCAATACATAATGAATCGGCCTAACCTATGCCACTCTGTGTGTGTGTGTGTGTGTGTGTGTGTGTGTGTGAGTGTGTGTGTGTGTGTGTGTGTGTGAGTGTGAGTGTGAGTGTGTGTGTGTGTGTGTATATGCATGTGTTCTCCGGTTATTTTAGTTGCTCTGTTCTTTCCCTATGGACCTCTTTGAGCATCAGAAAAAATTTAATGATAGAAAAAGTTACTCTACTATTCTTTAATTTACGATCATTTTTCATTAATCTCCATTAGTCCAGATTCAAGCGATCCATTTCCCAATAATGTCCTACAACTTTTCTTGTATTTATATTGATTTTTGGGCTCTTATTTTGTAATTACTTTTTTCATTTGCCGTGATTAAGTGATGTTTATGGAAAAAGGTTGTGTTGAACATCATGCTGACTGTCTTAGACTGGATCAATCCAACATCACGTTGAACAGATGAATCACTGTCTGCTTGTGGTGAGCAGCAGGGCTCTTAAAATCCAGGTGGCTAAAGCCCATGCTGTCAGTCCTTCTGTGTTCTGTGGCGTATCGCGCAGAGTCCTGACGGTGTTTCGTCACGTCCTCCGGAGTCCTATTCCGGGTGAGTCTCAGGTGAGCTCAGGTGTGTCGGCTCATTAAAGCTCGGCGTCGTACGGAAGGGTCGCAGAGCCCTGGGCGGGCGTGATGAGGCGGGATGTGCCTTAGCGCGCGCTAGCGCCTCAACGGGCGCTCTCACTCTCACTCTCGCGCTCGCTCGCCTCCAGCGTTCGCGGCCTCGCGCGGGCGCACGCTCGCCGCCGCCGCCGCGTATGAAAGGGATGTTTGTTTGCAGGAGAAATCCTTGATCTCTTATAGATAAAACTCCCTCGTCGTTCCATCCCGACGTCTGGGAATGTGACGGCCCTTCATCTGGCATTCCTCTCCGTCATCCGCACCAAACCGGCAGCGGTCGCTCCACCGTCCCTGTTATCAGGTGCGCATGGGAAGCAAAACAAAGCGTACGGCTTCCATTTCGGCTCATTATTTTGTAATTTCACAACCCAATAACTTTGCCTCTCCAAAGAGACACATTCGGCGGCGCTCAAGCGAAGAACCAAACGAGTTGTGTTGCTCTGCTGAAGCCCGGGCCTGTGGATAGGTACCATTCTGACTGCAGGGTTTATGTCTGATCTTTGCCTTTGTGTGTGTGTGTGTGTGTGTGTGTGTGTGTGTGTGCGCGTGCGTGCGCGCGCGTGAGAGAGAGTGGGAGAGAGTGAGAGAGAGCGAGAGAGAGCAGGTACTGCGTGCGTGTCCGTGGGCGTGTGTGAGATAGTGTGTGTGTGTGAGTGTGCCCGTCTGGATGTGGTGTGGATGTGTCCATGCATGTGTTTGTGTGCTTGCCCATGTGCGTGTGTGTGTGTGTTAGTGTGTAAGTGTGTGTGAGGGCATCAGTTGAAAGCACTTTGTGCCTGAAGACAGGGGAATGTTGCAGGTCCTCAGAACTCTGGCCTTGTCCCAGTTTGGACAGATCGCCGTGCCGACGGGCTCCCCTGGTTTCTCACTACAGAGAGCAGAGGGCACGGCGGCTCCTGTCTGTCCGCTGCAGTTTAAGGGCAGAGAGGGAACAGGCTGACAGAAATCTCCACCGCTACACGCACAACATGGGCCATGCCCCGCAGGAAGAACGGGATGATTCACTGGCTGCCGCGCGCCCTGCCCTGTACCTATGTGCATGGAGACTCCAGCAGGTACCGTGTGCTTGCGCGTCCTCTGTGTATACCTGTATGTCTTAGAGCATGGCTATCGAAATCTGGACTGGACCTCAAATCTAAATCCGGCCCTGGTTTTCTTTACTCCCAGTTAATTAACTGAACAATGATTGCTACCGATTGGCCAGACTGTCTTCACACCTGACTCCCAGGTAAAGGGAGGGTGGAAAACCAGCAGTTCTCAGCCCGCGGGGCGGGGGGGTCGCAGAGCAGCGTGCATCTCATAATATTATCTGCCTTTTCCGTGTTGCCGTTTGATTTGCGACAGTCATATTTAATTTTGATTTTGTTCGGCGGTTAAAAAGCGAAATGGAACAGACTGCATATATGGCCGTGCACCCGAGTGGAGTTTATTGAACAGAGGTGGCAGCAAGCCAACTCTCATCTCTCTTTCTCTCTCATTCTCTCTCTCTCCCTTTCTCTCTCTCTCACTCAGCCTACTTGAGAGAGTGCGAGAGAAATGTAGTTATTATTCTCATCTTTGTTGCATCTCTTCCTCTGGAATAATAATAATAATAATAATAATAATAACAAGTTATTCAGGATGCAGCAGGTTTCAGTTTTTTCCCACAGGGCGGGGTTTGGTATTTGCACCACGTGATGTCACATAGCCGCGCCTCTTCCCTGGAACTGGTTTTTCATTGTTATATCTGATCAAATATCAATGTCACAGTGTGATGAATGGCTTCATTACTAACACCTTTTTTTCCTTCTTTCTTTTGTTCCGTTCATTCAAACGTTTGCGAGAACGCCGCTTCCAACGCAAACCCGCAATCCAATTTATATTATGTAAACCTCGGCAGAGTCCACGTCGGCGCACGGGCGAGCGATTTGTTTTGGTAAACAGCCGCCTAATATGTGTGAAATGAGCTGCGGAGCTGACATCAAAGGTAATGGGCGCGAGTATTATGGTGTCAGAAGTGTTAAACATCTCTCAAGTGGGAAAAGGTGGAAAAACCTGAGGCCGACGGGGGCCTCCGTTTTTTTCCCCGGCGTCCCGAGAAACGCAATTTTCATGCCGGGCTCACGCTCTTATCTCATTACCGAGACCCTGCAAAAAAAAATGGAGGGCAGAAGATCGAGATAGAGGGAGCCTCGGCGATAATTATCTGTCCAAAAGCAAACGGCTCGTCCTGATGATGAAATCCAATTTGAGCGTTTAATACAACGAAGCGAATTAGCTAAAGAGCGGGAGGAGAGATGGCGAGATAGGATTCTTCAGGGCAGCCATTTGTAAACTAATGGGCGTAAGAAAAACGAGGCGCCGATAAGGGGCTCCTTCTCCATTAGAGCGTGGCGGCCTCTCTGAGAGTTCCGCGCCCCCGAACCGGTCCAATCCCCATTCAGCCCCCGCCACGGCGGGTGGAGCGATCCCCCGGGCCGCGGTGACACGCGTGCGTGCAGGCAGGGCGGCTCGAGGGGGGCACGCGGCGCTGATGAATGGCTTTAATCGGGAACGCCGCGGGCGTGCTATCGATTGTGTTGTGGATACTCGTGAATGCGAGGCGCTTTGCCTGAGATGGATCTGCAGAGGGGAACGCCTGTACCGCCTCTGTCCCTGTCCCAGAGGTGGAAAGTTCAGGGGTCAGAAAGTAAAAGTTCTACCATGTTTTTTCTTCCGCCTGTGAACTCAGCCACTTGATTTCACTAATTAGTTCTACTTCCTGGCTGAGGAACTGTGCTAATTAGCGAATCAAGGGGATTAGAACTAAATACTAGGGAGGAGTTTTACTTTCTGAACCTGGATTTCCCTCCTTTGCCCTGACCCCAGTACCAGGTGGAGGGGGCCCGTGAATGTGTGGGCGGAGAAACGCTATGGGTGGGGAGAGACACATGTATCTGTGGGTGGTTATGTGGTGGTGTTGGATCTGGTGGATTAAACATGGGCGCTGATTTGGGTGGATGTGACGGATACAGGTGAGGTCTTTGGGCTGTGTCTGTGATTGGCTGCATATTTGGGATGATTCGCTCATTCCGACGATAAAGAGGATGTTTCCGGGCAACGACGGTCTTATCAGCTCCAATCAGGCAGCATTGTTTGCACGAGGAAGGAGCATTCTCAGATGTCATGCAAAGAGGAAGAGTGTGATATCAGATCCCGTTCGGGTCACGTGCATATCGTCTGAAAACATCGTCTCGGTTTTCGTTTTAGCGTCCGTGCCAGAGAAAATGAAACGGTGCATTATGGAGGGAGGCGTGGCTTTCCCTACAGGCAAGAGCTGGGAAGAGCGTATGGAAGTGGATTTGCGAAGAGATGGACAGTTTAGGGCGGGCGGGGCAGAGTACCGGAGTAGAGAAGCTGCTCTGTAGTTATGAGAGGAGGAGGCGGCTAACGGAGCTGACAGTGACTAATGGAGCATCTGGGCTTTTCCCCAGCTCTGAATTCTCCTTTTCTCCTCCTCTACACTCTCTCTCTCTCTCTCTCTCTCTCTCTCTCTCTCTCTCTCTCTCTCTCTCTCTCTCTCTCTCAATTCAATTCAATTCAATTCAAAATGCTTTATTGGCATGACATATTTCAAAATATATATTGCCAAAGCGCAATAGTCAATTAAAACAACAACAGTCAACAGTAGTAATAACAACAACAATATATATAAAAGTTCACAAAATATATCCTATTACTAGTAGTGATAGAAATACTATTACTACAAATAATTATATTTTTAGATAAATAATGTTATATAATTATATATGTTATATAATTATATATAATATATAATATAAATATACAGTATTATGTCATTATTAATTAAACATAATATATAATACAAATATGTTATGTAATTTAAAACAAATATATATTAATTGGTGGGGGGGTTAGGGGTCACTGCTGTCCCTCTTCCTGTGGCAGGTAGCCACATATTGTGCTGCCAATTGTGCACTGCACTGTACCTCTCCCAGGAGGATTTGTAATAATTGGGTCTCAGGTAGGATTGGGAAGTTTTGTTCTATTGATTTAAATTTTGGAAAGAGATGTTCTCTAATTTCTTTGTATTTCTCACATTGGGTGAGGAAGTGCAGCTCTGTTTCTATTAGTTTTTGACTGCAGTGGGAGCACAGCCTCTCTTCTCGGGGCAGCCAAGTCTGCCGGTGGCGGCCGGTTTCTATTGCTAGGCTGTGCTCACTGAGTCTGTACTTTGTCAATGTTTTCCTGAATTTATCATTTTTCACTGTGGTCAGATAGTCTGCCACAGTGTATTCTCGTTTTAGGGCCAGATAGCATTCTAATTTGTTTTGATTTTTTGTTTGAGTTTCCCAATAAGTTATGTAATTTTGTTTTTGTTGCTTTATAATTTGGTTGATTCTGATTGGTATTGTTGCTATGTAGCTGTCCTGAGGCTGGGGGGTGTTAGTGGGGGTTAGTGAACTGAGCCTCATGACCAGCTGAGTGAAGGGACTCTTTTCTGGGCTCAGCTCTTGGCATTGCAGGGCTTTGTAATGGTATGAGTGGGGGTCGCTGTTTTTTAGATGTTTCCAAAATTTTAATGCCCTTTTTTGAATTTTGATTAATAGGGGGTATTTGCCTAATTCTGCCCTGCATGCATTGTTTGTAGTTTTCCGTTGTACGTGTAAGATGTTCTTACAAAACTCTGCATGCAGGGTTTCAGTTGGATGTTTGTCCCATTGAGCAAAATCTTGCTTTGTAAGCGGACCCCACACTTCGCTGCCATATAGGGCAATTGGTTCAATTACAGATTCACATAATCTTAGCCAAATTCGAATTGGGATTTCAATGCTGATCTTTTTCTTTATGGCATAGAATGCCCTGCGTGCTTTCTCTTTCAGTTCATTTATTGCCAGGTTGAATCTTCCAGTGGAACTTATTTTCAGGCCTAAATAGTTATAATGTGTACACTGTTCTATGTTGTCTGTCCCTATTCTGAAATTATGTGCATTTCCCTGAGATCTGGATCTTTTTTGGAAAATCATTATCTTTGACTTTTTCATATTTACCATCAGGGCCCAGGTCTGACGGTATTTCTGAAGCAGGTCCAGGCCTTGCTGTAACCCCTGTGCTGTGGGTGACAGCAGAACCAAGTCGTCTGCGTATAATAGGAGTTTGACTTCTTTATCATGTAGCATGAGACCAGGGACTGAGGATTGCTCCAACAAAGTGGCCAATTCATTGATATAAATGTTGAATAGTGTTGGGCTCAGGTTGCAGCCCTGTCTCACGCCACGCCCCTGAATGAACAGATCTGTTCTTTTGTTGCCAATTTTTATGCCGCACTTATTGCCTGTGTACATTGATTTAATAATATCATATGTTTTACCCCCTACACCACTTTCAATAAGTTTGTAGAATAAGCCATTATGCCAAATTGAATCAAATGCTTTTTGGAAATCTATGAAGCAAGCAAAAATGTTAGTTTTATTTTGGGTAACATATTTTTCTATTAGGGTGTGTAGGGTGTAAATATGATCAGCTGTGCGGTGATTTGGTAAAAATCCAATTTGACTTTTACTCAAGACATTGTGTTCATTAAGGAAGTCTATAAATCTTGTATTAAAGATGCTACAAAGTACCTTCCCCAGATTACTGTTCACACAAATGCCTCGGTAATTGTTGGGATCCAATTTATCTCCACTTTTAAAAATTGGTGTTATTAGCCCTTGATTCCAGATGTCAGGGAAGTAACCCACCCTCAGAACCAAGTTGAATAATTTTAGAATGGCTTGTTTAAATTTGGCACTGGTGTATTTGAGCATCTCATTTAAGATGCCATCAGGTCCAGAAGCTTTTTTGGGTTTGAGGACCTGCAGTTTCTCCAGCAGCTCCTGTCCAGTAATGGGGGAATCCAATGGGTTCTGGTTATCTTTTATTGCCAGTTCTAATGTTTGTAATTTTTCTTGGATGTGGTATTGTTCTGACGCTATGCCCAGATGTATTGTTTCATAGAGTGTTTTGAAATGTTTTGTCCATATATCTCCATTTTGAATGGCCAATTGTTCAGGTTTTGTTTTATTCAGTGTATTCCAATTTTTCCAGAAATTGTTAGTATTTATGGACTCCTCAATTAATGTCAGCTGCTTGCGGATGTATAGTGCCTTTTTGGTTCTGAGCGTGCGTTTGTAGTGTTTTAGTATCTCACAGTAGCAAAGGCGCAAATCAGGGTTTGATGGATCTCTATGTTTTTGATTTGATAATTTCCGCAGTTCTTTCCTTATATTTAGACATTCTGTATCAAACCAGATGTCTTCTTTCGGTTTTATTTGTTTGTTTTTTGATATTTTCAAATTAGATATTTTTGCAGTTTTTCTAAATATATAATTAATTTTATCCACTGCCTGGTTGACTCCTTCCTTACTGTGAGTATATGCGGTATCCAGAAAGGTATCTAATAATCTTTGAGTAACTTTGCTACTGATTGCTTTCTGGTATTCCTCAGTACTGTTTTCGGCCCATCTGTATGAATTGGGGATACTGAACAGCTTACTGGGCTGTGTGTGTGTGGTGGTGTTAGTTTCTGTCCTTTTGAGATACACAGTAATTTGGCTGTGATCAGACAGAGGGGTTAGTGGCTTGACCGTGAATGAACTGAAAGAGAAAGGGTCCATATCTGTGACCATGTAGTCAACTGTACTACAGCCAAGAGGTGAGCAATAGGTGTATCTTCCCAAAGAGTCCCCTCGTATCCTACCATTGATAATGTACAGACTCAGGCTACGGCAGAGCTGCAGGAGTTCCTTACCATTTTTGTTGGTAACCCTGTCATGGTTGTTTCTTTTGGAGAAATTAAATTCATTGAAGGGGTTTTTCCCGGTGATGTAGTTGTCTCCCTCTGTGCTGGTGAAATCCGGCAGTGTTCCGGTTCTAGAGTTCAGATCCCCACAGATTAGTACATTTCCCTGGGCCTGGAAATGGCTTGTTTCTTTCTGGAGGTTAGGAAAAACTTCTTCACTAAAATAAGGGGATTCTGAGGGAGGAATGTACACTGCACAGAGAAAGATATCTTTCGGTGTGGAGACAAGTTCTTTTTTGATTTTCAACCATAAATAGTATTTTCCTTTTTTGATGGGCTCTATTAGATTTTGTAATTCTGATTTGTACCAAATTATTAGTCCCCCTGAATCCCTGCCTTGAGAGATGGTACTTAATTTTAAAGAGGGCACGATCATTTCTTTGTAGTCTGGGGGACAGTGAGTGACCACATCTTCCCTACACCATGTTTCCTGGAGAATAATAATGTCAGAACTATTTACAAAATTTACAAAGTCAGGGTCTGTGCTCTTCAGGCCAAAGGTGGAGGAGTACAGGCCCTGGATATTCCAACAACTAATTTTAAAGGATGAAATTGTTGACATCAATTTTACATTAAATTTTTTCACAAGAAAGATGTTTGATTTGGTCAATGTGTGGTCAATCTATTCTACTACATATTATGTTATATTTATGTATTTTAACATTGAATAAATGCAATATATATATATTTTTTAATCAAATGTATGTGCAATGTTTTTAACTGATTAGTTTAGTACAGATAAAGTTGAGCATGTCCCTTATCTGACTCAGTTCCCCAGGTGCTCTGTTTCCGGCTCCTGCTGTCACTGCAGCGTAGCTGAGTGGCTGGGCTGGGCTGGGCGTCTCTCTCTCTCTCGCTCTCTCTCGCTCTCTCTCGCTCTCTCGCTCTCTCTCGCTCTCTCTCGCTCTCTCGCTCTCTCGCTCTCTCTCTCTCTCTCTCTCTCTCTCTCGCTCTCTCGCTCTCTCTCTCTCTCTCTCTCTCTCGCTCTCTCGCTCTCTCTCTCTCTCTCTCTCTCTCTCTCTCTCTCTCTCTCTCTCTCTCTCTCTCTCTCTCTCTCTCTCTCTCTCTCTCTCTCTCCCATTTTATGTTTGCACAGCAGAGCTTCTGTATTTTCTTATATCCATTCTGTCACCGTAAGCTCCACCCACCATTGAGCAATGCAGCAGCGGGGCCGTTCCCCTCAGGCTCATAGATCAGTGCTCTGAACCACCACATCACACTAATCCATAGTACGGGGTCAATGGTCCCCATATTGCATGTGTGCATGCGTATGTCAGTGTGTGTGTTCACGTGCGCATGGGTCCAATCCAATTCAGTTGCCTTATTTCCAGCTACATTATGTTGACTATTTGTCCTATAAAACTGAATGATGTTGTAAACATAAGATAAGAGACGAGCCTTTAAGCGCCATTCGAGCAGTGCAGTAAACGCAGTGTTTGGGGGCAGTGCGGCGACGTGTCGACAGCGTTAAAACCGTTCCACATCCCCTCTTACATCGCCTCCAGATGGACGAACGTTACGTCGCGGCTGAGGCGGCGTTCTCAAAGGCGCAAGGTGCCAGCAGTGACCCTAAATGGCGCATCGCACGGCTAAACGATGAAAACGAAATAACGGAACGAAGGTGATTAGAGAGCGACAGCACAATCGTTTGGATCACCAGTAATCTAAGATACAGCTGTTAATTAATACGCCCTGGTGAATTCATCATTTATTTTTAGCGTAATTATTTACAGGTGTAAATAATTGCACTGTTTGTGCACATTGGCTGCTTTTTAGTCAGTTTTATTTATAAATTTTTTTGGTTCAGGAAAGGTGGAAGAGCTGTGGAGTGCTTCATAAACGAAGGTTGTTAGCAGCCAGGTACCCAGAAGCCCAGCTTTGAAAGCTAAGAGCAGCGTCCACATCAACACGGGCCCATTCACCCCTCGGACAGCCTGGCCAGTGCTGTGAAATGGCCTCTTTCTGGCTACGTGCAGCTTCACAAACATCCCTCAAAAATGTATTGTTTATTTAGCTAGGACAAGGAACAATGTGCTGCAATCGATACATTCTACCACACGCTTCTGGATGGCCGACTTATGTCTAAATAAAGTCTAATAAATAAAATATGCAAGTTACAGCCAAAAAAATGGAAAGAAAAAAATAATAAACTAGATAACGATAAATGCAATGCAATAAACAGTAATGACGTTTGGTTAATGTTTTACCAACAGAGCTTATATACACCGATCCCCTCATGCCTGAAATGTGCTAAATGGGAGCAAACGTTAATGTTTCACGGAGCACTGAGCCAGTGTGAGGCAGGTGCATGACTGCAAAGCAAAGGATTCTGGGCCAGAGGGGATGGGCGTAGACTACGGTGTGGAACAGTCACTCCCCAAAACGCAGATGACCGCACTCTGCGTGGTCAAGGGTCTCTCTGGGTCACCCTCCAGCCCCGCTCTCTTTCCCTACCCCCCGTTTCCAAAAAAATGTGAACCGGGCCCCTCGGATCGACCCGACGTTCCGACTGTCAGAACACGGTGTAAAAGCGCCGCTCTCCCTCTGTAAATCGTTCTTAGGACCGTCCTTTAAAGAACTGTGATTTATAGCTCCCACTCGGAATGATTGATGCTGTCTGACAGAGCCTTCCAACGGCCGTAAACAGCCCCGGTTCCCTCAGCTGCATCCCCGCGGATACCAGCGGGGCCTTGGCGACTATTCATCCAAGCCCTCTCTCCTCTTCTTTTTATTTAATTTCTGAAGGAGGCCTCGGGTGTAAACGTGTTCGCTTCTTCCTGGTGGCTACAATACACCCCCCGTGGCTCTCTGTTTATCTGGTAGTTATAATAGAATTCAGGGTTTGTGCACGTACATCTATGGTGGTTGTAATAGAATTTGTGTTTCTGTCTGTACATCTACGGTGCTTATAGCATTTCCTGCTGCAATGTCTATATCTGTTTCGTTCATTATATATCCCATAATGCAGCATCTGTATCTATGCTAGCCATGTGGAACTGCTACTTACGCTGATCATATCTGTTGCGGTGAATGTGGCAATAATGGCATCTAATGCATCTCTGGCCCCTTCTTCATTGCCCGAGCCTCCCGCCGTATAGTGCTTTTAAAACATCACATCGATTGCAGACCCATTGTATGACTGTATTAGATTTATACCGTCCCCTGTTGCACTTCATTGGGATATGTGTGGTGGGGTGTAATGTACCGCCTGTTGCCATGTGCAACAGCGGAGCTGCCCCAGAGGCTGTTGGGTAGGGGGGTGATTGATGGTGTTGTCCAAGCTCCAAATTGGCAGGAAGAGGCCCCAGAGAGACCCAGTCCAGTCACCCCCGTGAACCCTGCGACCTTCCTGACCCCGAGCTGTAGTTAACAGGCTGGTTAGGCGTCGGGCTGTGCGATCCGGCATTTTTACAGGAAGTTATGTCGTACCCGACAGAGCCCTGGCTTCCATCTCTAACTCCACCTCACTGAAGCCGTGGGCTCATTATAAACCGGTGATCTGAGGACAGTGATGGGGAGACAAGCAAGTAAGCACTTAGCAAGAATATATATATACATAGATTTACAGTACTTATACCATGTCTTGAATAAATACTTGATTCTGATTGGTTGATAGCCATGCATTATAAATCTGGCGTTCTGATTATTGACTAGTTTGGATTTACGAGGTAGCGATAGAAGACATTTTCCACCCATTTCTTTCACAGAAGCACCCTTGTGCACAAGGCTTTTTAAATTTTTTTAAATTGCATTTGCATTTGACTCACCTGACATAGACTTCAACCAGGCCTGGGCTACATCTAAACCTGACATTTCTTGTGTCCAAACACACACACACACACACGCACACGCATGCGCACACGCACGCACACAAACACACACACACACACACACACACACACACACACACACACACACTACACTATTTAATGTAGCCTGCACCCAGTTACCAGGCGATAAACAGAGAGCCAAGTTGAGTTTTCTCAGTTTTCCGTGGAAGGGAATGGAATTTGAGGCAGTATGTCGCCTATGTGTCTGGCCATAAAACTGCCAAGCAGAAATGAACAAGCATGTCAATGGCCACATGTTGTCTAAAACCCATTGTACCATTGCAAGAGCAGACCTTCTCTTCAAATGTTTACTATAACAGGCTAATGCATACAAATTGCATACAAATGCAATGACTTATGGACAGATGGTAGTGGTACAAACAACCCAAAGTGATCCATCCATATCTACTGCATATCTGGCAGCAGAGTGATGGTTTGAGGCTCGTTTGATACCTCAGACCCTTGATGACTTACAGCTATTTTACCAACTGTGGGTTCCACAATATTTCCATGTAATTTACAGTTTAATCTAGTCCCATCCCCCAGTTCCCATAGAGATCCATTCAAATGCAGAGAGGTTATAATATCGCTTGTAGGAGTACCAGAAAATAAGATATCAAGAGTCTTTTGATATTGTTGGGTCACAGACATCAGGAAGTCATGGCATGCAAAGGATATGCGACCAAATATAAAAAATTATTACTTTATTCTACATTATGTTAAACTGTCCAATATTTTTGATGCCCAAAAATGGGGGGGGGACTATGTACAAAAGGTTCTATCATTTCTGAACAGTTCACCCGATATGGATGAAAATACTCTCAAATTAAAGCTGACAGTCAACGAGACAACTGATAATTTTGCAGAGGTCTCGTAATTTTTTCCAGCGCTGTGTGTGTGTGTGTGGGTATATATATATATATATATATACTTTGTGTGTATGCATTCATGTGTGTGTGTTATTTAGTTTTTTTGTAAACCGTAAACAGTGTTTGTGGGGCCTCATGTCCTCCCATGGTTTGGTTGCGGTGGAATGGTTTGATTCTTATGCGGAGAGCAAAGCGCTCTCCTCTCTCTCTCCAGGCTGCGTGCTCGCCGCGCCGGAGGACTGATTATCTGTGCCTCCGATGCGGGGCCGGACTTCCCTGTCCATACCGTATATTTCATCTCCTGGGTCCACAGGCCACTTGCGCAAAACTCCTCGGGCCAGAAGGGCAGGTGGAGAAAGCCCACGGCTAACAAATCCCGCGCCGGAGCAAACACGAGCGCAGCGTCTCGCATGCCGACCGTGCAAATTTGCATGGCACCCGCGGTCGCACGGTGCGCAAATGCAATACCGGGGAAAGAGTCCGATTGGACAGACCGAACATTTATAACCATGATCATATTGGGCCTACTGTCTGCTCAGCACGGCCATGCAAAATGCTTTGCACCAAGGTTTAAAAAAAAAGAAAAAAGAAAGAAGACGTTTGCTTATATTTCTTTGAAGCTCCGATTGTATGTTCATAGAAATGATAGGAGCTGATAACTAGCCTATCTTTCTATTCTTCTTTGAAATGTATATGTGAGAGGAGAGTCACACACAATATCATTGCTTTGGCTTTGCTATGAAAAAAACTGTTTCCCTGGCTCCAGAACAATTGTCTCCGGTCCTTGTTGTCCACCAATAATTACCTAAATTAACAGGACGTGTGTAGGTCCCCCAGTAACCTTTGTCTTAATTATCCACTTCGCACAGATTAAATAGAAACTTGAACCCCAAATTAATTAGTTGGCTAATCTACTGATGTTCTGGGGGTGTTTGGGAATGAGACTCTTCCTTTTGTCTCAGCTGCTCGTTTCATCAGCGCTTGGCACGTCGGACTTGAAAAGCTGTGCGGCACAGCGGTTGTTGACCCAAGCCAACAACCCCCTCCCCACCACCCCCCCCAAAGTAGTATTCCAGTCAGAGCTCCGCACACACATCCTCACAGTTTACTCATTTCCTTTTACTCATGACATTTTTAGCCTTTTTTTTGCGTTTTTTTTCTTTAAAAAAAGAAAAATACATTTTAAAAGAGAGACAGCGGATGTTTTGGGCTGTCCGTAGGACCGTTGGCTCGAGTCCGGGGGTGGGTCAGTGTCCGTTTTCCGCCACGGCCCAGCGGGTTACGGATCGCTCATAGATAACCTGCGTCGATGATTAACAATCAGCTCCAAAGATCAGGCGGAAGAGCTGTGATTAAGCGGCGGGTGCGCGGTTCCTGCCCGAACGGGAGGTGTTGGATGGGCAGCCAGGCCTGGGCTGGGGGTCCTCCCCCTTCCCACACTGCTTTGCTCCGCAGTAAAACACCGCTCCGACAGGCCAGCTGGCAAACAGGATTTCACTCTGAATGTTTCATATCTTTTTCTCCTTCTTTTATGGCTGCTATCGTGTGGCTACGGCTTTGATAGCGAAGCAATTCCAAACACAGCGGATGTCAGCCATACCCTGCTCCCTCCCCTCCACCATTTATTCTGCTGTCTCTCTTTTTCCTCCCTTTCTGTTTCCCTCTACACCCTCTCCCTCCATCTTCCCTTCACTCTTCACTCCTTTTCTCAGTTTTTCTGTCTCTTTCTCTGTCTTCACTCTTTTATTTCAGTCTCTCCATCGCTTCCTCATTCTTCTTCTCTGTTTCTCTCTCTCTCCCTCTGCCTCCAGTGCTCCTCTGACCCCACCTCTGTGTTTCTGTACTAAAGCCCGGCGTTCTCAGCTTGTTCGGCGTCTCACATCTGAGGAAATCTGTTGCCGATGTATTTCGCCTCGTCTGACACGCGTTTTAATCAGGAACCCAAAGGTCCGCACTGCGCCTCCACGCTCATCTCTTGCCCAGAAAAATCAGAGGCGAACCGCTACAAGTCCACATTTTACAGGACATGTTGCCTTGGGAGATAGAAAACATTTATTTAAAAAAATATATAAAAATAAAGAAAATGTATCACTCTTGCGCTACTCTGATACAGAGTGGAAGCTGCAAGGGGGCGTGTGAACGGAGGAGATCGTATCGGAGTTACGAGACTCAGGTTTAATTATTCCCCGTTGCCGTAATGGACTTTCTTAGCTCCAGTGTTGAAATGAGATGCGAGAGACACTGGAGACGATTAATTGCTTTTTTTTCCCCCTCACTCTTGTTTTTATTTTTTTTTTATTTATTTTATTTTTTTTCCTTCCTGAAATGCAGGCAGGGAGACTGATAAGGACAGAGAGGAACTCTGCTCCTTGGGTATTCTGCAACGTACTCTCTCTCTCTCTCTCTCTCTCTCTCTCTGTTTCAGTCACAGAAAGCCCTCTCTCTCTCTCTCTCTCTCTCTCTCTCTCTGTTTCAGTCACAGACAGCCCTCTCTCTCTCTCATACATACTGATTTTACATGTGCAGATACGCACATGCGTGCACACGCACATACACATGTGTACACCTACAGTAGGCATACATACACACGCACGCACACGTACGGTACGCACGCACACATACATACACCTAAAATAGGCACACACACACACACACACACACACACACACACTACGTTAGTAAAGTAAAACAAGTTTAAATGTTTCTTGATTCTTCTAAAATGTGCGCACTGTTTGTTCAACTGCCTGTTTGAGGTGTTGCCTAGCTACAGTTCTGCTTCTGCATCTTAATGGCGCAGAAAATAGAGGGCCGGTCCTCGCAAAATCAAACAGGAGGTTACGGCACGCAGCGGGCTCCCCGGCTCTCAGGCCGCTCATGAAAGAAAGCAAAGTGTTCAGAATCCCCTTCCCACCGCCTCACCCCAAAGGGGCGGTCTCTGTGGAGACGGCCATCGGTCTCTCAAAGAGCATCGTGGGTAAATGCAAAACCAGGTGACCCCGGGGGCGTCCATGGCCGGATGATCATCCCAAGACTCCCTTCTCCATCCCTTTGTCTCTTTTCTTTACCTCAAGTGGCTGACATTTGCATCTCATTAGCGAGCGTGCTCGTTACAGGAGAGGCACGGCCCATCCACTCGACTCTCGGGCCATCTGCATTCATTCTCTTTCACTCGTGCCCATTCCCCCGCGGAAAGGGGACACTTATCAACATGATCAACACCGCCGGGTTTTTAGGCCTCTCTTTGGTTATCGATTTTACCCCCGGCTCCTGGTTAATTGCATAGCAACGCTCACCATTGTGTTTGGGGACGAGGCAGTTGTCTTAACTCAGCGGCCTTCTCCACTTCAGCCGGCCTGCGATTCCTGCAGTCTTAATTATCTACCCATCTCATTAAAGTAAAAGTGTGACTGGCCCAAGACGCTCCGCGATACAGACAGCTGAGAGTACTGTCCCCACCCCCCCCCCCCCCCATCGCCCAACGCATTGTTTGTGCTTGAGTGCATGCGTGTGTGCGTGCGTGCATGTGTGCGTGCATGTGCGCGCATGTCTGTCTGTCTGTGAGGCTGGTAGTCTTGCATTTTGGATTTCTGAAAGAGCTGTATTTAGGTCATTGGTGATCTGGTTGACACAGTCAATAGAGATCAGATGCACCAGGGCCATTGGAGTTGGAGTAGACTTCGGCAATGATCAACTGGAGCAGCAGTCAGCGGCGTTGTGGTCGACTTGGATTTCCAGTGGTTTGGCGGTTTTTATTTTCACCGATAGCGTGGTCACGCGGTGGCGTATTCTTTCTCCGGAGGGCCGGGGGGGGGTTATGGTTTGGAAGCCAGTGGAAAGTTTTCCAGGATCCGTTGATAATCTGTACAGTGGCTCTGAGCTCGCCAGCGTTTGCAGAAGGGGCCCCCTCTGTTGTCCTGTGTCTATATTTAGCTTAGCCATTGATCTGCGGGCGGTTGCAAATGCTTCGTCAACCATTCAATACGAGCTGCCCATAGTATCCGTCTGGTGTGCCACTGCACCTTCATAACCTCGGCTGCTACAACACTGATATCAGCTTGCACTCTGTCCGTTGCCCCTTGTGGTGAAAAAATAAAAATTAAATAAATTAAATTTGTCTTTTGAATGAACGTAGTTGCGTATATGGACATGCTATCTTGTAGATTTATCTAATCTGTTCCATTGCTCGATCACACTCAGCGTTAGTGAGAGGTTTTTAAGAGCTAGCCTTAAAGCAATCTGACCTTTGACCAGAGCAATACAGGGCTATAACGTTAGCCTGTTTCACACCGACTCTCTCACTCTCTCCCTCTCTTTCTCCTCCCCCTTTCTCATAATCCTTCCTCCGCTATTACCTCCCCCCACCCCTCTCTCTCTCTCTCTCTCTCTCTCTCTCTCTATCTCGGTAACCGGGGTGTAATTGCCACTACCTTCGGCTCGAAAAATAAAATTCTAATTCAAATTCAGTATCATTGCCAGAAGCCCAGTACATACAAATACGCCAATTATCCAGGCGTTAAAGCGAAAGCTTGTCAATGCATCAAGGTCTTTGCCATGTGTGCACCTTTAACAGCGGCAGGCATGTCTGCGGCAGGCTGTAATTGCGCTGGCTCTTTAGGTGGTGGCTCCACGCCCTCATTATTGTTGTTTTTGAATTTTGGCTCGCGTCTTCAGCTGCAGGCCATTACGGGCCTCGTCCCCGAGTCAAAAGGTTGATGATTCCTCAGCCCGGGGGATGTGGGTTATGATTGCAGCTATGATTCCCAGTGGCAGGTCTCACACCTTCATAACGTGAGGCCTGTAGAGTGAACGGCTTAATGGGCTTCACGCTGCGCTCGTTCCCAAACAAACGGGAACCCGGCTCCTGACGCGGGGGGATGCAGGGGCAGCGCCGGAGGGCACGGGCCCCTGGGGGATGAATCTGGGACGGGGGCCCCGCCCCCTTTCATAGCCGCGGGCTGCCGTTGTCGACGGAGGAACGCCTCGGCACCTGCAGGGAACCTATTGAAAGGAGCTTGTCTCTAATTGAATTAATTCCCCTCGATTTGACCGGTGGAAAATTAATGAGGGTAATTGCTATCAAAACAATGATGTATCATTTCCTTGCATGGGGAAAACTGTGGGGCGGTGCCTCTTCTCCACCCCCTCGCCCCTCCCCTTGTACGACGTCCTCGCCAATCGCCAGCTCCTGAGCGCAGATGACAAACTTCCTCCCACTGTCAGCGATGCATGATGGGAGACCTCGGAACATCTAATTAGGAAAAAAAAGGAGTTCAAGGGGGAGGGGATCGTGGTGGCGCCCTGCGGGATTGTGGGAAGGAGGAGGTCATTAGGAGGCTGCTGGGAGACCGACAGGAGACGGCGGTCTGCTTTCCGCTTTGAAGAGCCGTTCTGAGGATCACAGGCGGAGGATCGCAGAGGCGGCGGACGAGGGCCCGTCAGCGGTAACGTTCCTCTGTCTCATAGCCGGCTCGCAGAGCCGCGTGACATGGCCGCCGTAAGACCGGCATCTGAGGCGCTCTGCTCAGTGGCTGCCGAGGCAACGGAAGCCCTGACGGAGCACCCGGGCAGCCCCGTTTCGAGCTGTAATTGGGAGAGCACACAGACGTAATTGAACAGTTGCTTTTCTAATGGACGTGTGCTGGATACGTGCTTTCAGTGGGGAGGCGCTGACTGACAGCTGCAGTGATGAATGGAGAGAGGGAGAGAGGGAGAGAGGGAGAGAGGGAGAGAGGGAGGGAGGGACGGAAGCCATTCATCATCCGGGGTGCGTTGAACGAGGAGCCTCTCCTGTCCAATGCTGCCTGCAGCAGTGCGTGGAGCTTTCGCCCGGCTCCTTGTTGTCTTTCTCTTGATTGGTGGTCCTGTGGCTGGAGTATTGGCTCAATCAGAAACCCTATGTCAGTCTGTGTGCCTGAGCCTCCGCCCCCTCTGCACCGCCTTCATCTCACACTCTACCAGGCTCCACCCCCCCCAGCATGTGGCTCCGCCTTCATCTCACTCTCTACCAGACTCCACCCCCCAAGCATGTGGCTCCGCCTTCATCTCAGACTGAACCAGGATCCACCCCCCCAGCATGTGGCTCACGGGTGATTCACAGGGACCCTCAAAAAAAATTGAACACGGTGTCTGGGGGGCCCAGTGTGAGATCGGCGATGCCTCGGCAGCATCGGGAGCGAGGAGGGTGGCGCGGCCGCATGCGCGTGTGCGCGCGCCCGGAGGAATTCTCCCGTTGTGCCTGGTGGGCGTAACGAGCCCCTGGCAGTTCCATCCGCCTCCACGGCCGCTCATAAACTCTGAGTAATTAATTTTCAACATGGCTGGGTTCGCTCTCTTCGCTAGGGAGAGGGTACAGTGGCTGCATCAATACTAATTCTGTTTGGAGGGAAAACAAATGTATTTAATCCTTGGTCTTGTCTCTCGTTTTTTCCTTTTTTTTTTTCCTTCCCTCCTTCAGGGTCTTAGCGGTACGATATTCATCATCGACACGCGTGGAATTTTAATGCTTGCCATGATGAGATTAATCATTTTACGACGAGGCGCGCATCGCAGGGGGGCGGCGAATCTGACCCGCGGATCCACTGAGGTGGGGCCCATGCCTTTACAGCAGATTTCAAATCTGGCAAAAAAATGTAATAAATAAATAACAGGATTTATTCCTGGTTCTGATCTGCGTGTGAAAGTGTCATTGTATAGTTATCACAGGTAGTGACTCAGAGCGTGCCTTTGCTAAGGCTGGCCAGGAAGTGGATGTTTGAGAAAGGAGGGTGACACAGTGACTTTGCGTCCGAACGTAGCTGTGTCTCGCTATCACATACCGAGGAGGAAGTGCCACACTGTTAAATACCACTTCTGAGTCAGTCAGAGCCAAAGCATTTATGGTTATTAGTGATACTAAAAATTACAAGGTGTGGACTGCATACCTGAAAGGTTTACTTTATGAGTTTATGAGAGAGAGAGCGAGAGCGAGAGAGAGAGAGAGATATGTGCTGGGCTGTATAGAGAGACTGACTATAATACCAAACAGATACCGTGTCACGTATGTACAGAAACTATCACATACACAAAGACTGGCTATTACGCTACGGATACACTGCATCTCCGACATGGACACACAGACAGTGCGTCATGCACACAGCGTGAGAGTGACTGTATATGGTGTACACAGAGAGGGTGACGATAGATCACACGCATGTGTACTTAGGGACAATATGCCGATAACACGGCGGTGTCTGTAACGACACAAACATTTTTGAAAAGTGAGTCCGAAGGTCTGAGGCGTGGCTGAACACAGCTGAGAAACTAGAGAAGATTACGCCACCCCCCCCGCCCGTCCGTCTCGGTTCAAGAGCCGACCCTTTGGAACGTATCATCCCGCTTTACTTGTGATTATGAGGAAGAAATGGCTTTGGTTACGGCTGTTTTTCTTCAGCTGCCTGAGAAATTGCTCCACGCCGGCGTGTAAACGCTGCACTTTGTTGAATGGCGCTTTTCTCTCTGTCTGAATGGGGTTTCATTGAAGGACGCTTTGGGTGAGGATTTGGATTCTGAGAGAGAGCGGGGCGTGTGAGCCGGCGTTAAGTGACGGTGAAGCTGCCCTTGTTCGCCAGCGCGGCCATGTGAACCGCAGCCTCTTTAAAACCATTAAAGATTCAGCGAGCTCGTCCTCCCCGGTGCGCTCTTAAAAGCGGCTCCCCCTCCGCACGAGGGCCGTAGTGCCCGCTGCTCTGGTCCTATCTCCTTATGGGGAATTTTACCCAGGCCTCCATATCCGGGACGGATAGCAAGAATACACACTGGCTTTGCTGCCGTTACAGAAGATATCCTGCATTCCCAAAGCATTTTATGGCATGAACATGAACATGTAAAACCCAAGCCCCTCCCTCTCCCACTTTCAGGATGAAACGATGCTATCTCTCTTTCTCTCTCTTTCTTTCCCTCCCCGGGTTTAGTTGCTTCTTTTTGAGACTCGAACAACAGGGATCGATATAAGTGTGACTCCCGTTTTAGAAAAAAAAAAGATAAGAAAACCTCATTTAATTTCCTTTCCACGTTGATCTCCTGTGATCAGCCCCCCCCCCCCCCCCCCCCCTCTCAGTCTCTCTCTCTCCCTCTCTTTTCCTCTTTTTTCCTCAGCCCTCACTCAAACTGAAGGGTGTGTGATCAGCAGGAGCGGTGGACGAAACGAGCCAGGCCTCTGGCGGCGAATCGTATTAAAACGACGCAGCCAATGGCCGCGGCGACAAACAAAAGCACAGAGGATTAACATATACGACACGCGGGGCGGATAACGAGCGGCGTCCGCGGAGAGCCGGACAGAGCGATCAGCACGGGCGCTGGGAGAGAGGGGGAGCCCCGCAGAGGTCGGCGATAGCGCAGTTCCATTACAGGGCCAGTCCTTCCTCGCCGTGCATGAATCACTTAAAGTCGCGAGGCAGCAGAAGCTCTTGAATAAAGAATGAAGCCGCCAGAGTCGCCGCCTCGCTGAGGAGGCCGTTCAGGTTTCGGTTGCGTAACAGCCAAAAAAAACAACAAAAAAAAAACAACGTGGTGCATCGGGCGGGTGGAGAATCGCGGCACGCCAGGACGTGGGGGGTAGCGTGGCTCAGAGATATTCATTACTTTTGATTTGGAAAACACGTCTCGCCGGCTTGTCTTCTATCGCGTCTCATTTGCGGACTCGCCCCTGCTGCCCCGGAACGGAGTAGCGGCATCATCAGGAAATCGTTAGCGGTATGAAAAGGCAATTTACAGTTAATGTTTCAGCCATCGATCGCTAATCCGAGCATGGTCACCGGCGCTGTGGCTGGCTGCTGGGGGGTGGGGCAGGGTGGCAAAGGTTTCAGGTGGATCTGTTTGTCCCCCGGCCAGAACGTTTCCGATCCGCGGGCCACCGCACACCATGCGCCACGTGTACCCCACCCCCCATACGCCCCCCCCCTCTACGGAAGCTCGCTCGAGGAGCGGCTCTTTAAATAGAGGCCGCAGCCCTGCAGAGAGGTGATCAAATGACGGCCAGGTGCGCTGTAGACCTCGGGCCTCCAGCTGTTTTTAACGGCATCCCTCCCGCCCGCGCTCCGTATGAGAGCCGTGCGGCCTGCATGCCTGGGTCCGGCTCATTTCCTCACCCCCGGCTAGGGAATCGCTCGGGGGGCAGGCGGGGTCGGAGGTCACGCGCAGCCGTCCGGGTTCAGCGGGGCCCCCACGGGGACCGCTGGAACAGTGAACCCCTAAATGCGGGGCTCGGGCAGAGGTCTGCTTTAGATTTTGACAAGACCATTAACAGAACTCTGGGCTCTTTCTCTAGAGTGTTCATGTGAAGGATAGGAGAGAATTAAGCAGCCATTTTCTTTATAGGTTCTGGAGAGAAATTAAAAAGGGTTATTAAGTTTTTTTTTTTTTTCGTTTTTTTTGTGATGCGGGCTCTTTTGAGAACTTTACTGTCCCTATAAAAACTGATTTATTTTCAGTCATGTATTTGCAGAGTCAGGCATTTTCCATAATAGCCCCTATATACCAAACATCCTCCATTCTAAACAACGCTTATACTCCTTTGTTCTACTTTGAATATATTTTGTAGATCATTGTTTCCTGGTCTCTGTTCGGTTATTTTTAGTTTTAGTTTTTTTTGTTCCTTATTCTTTCTTTCTCTCTCTCTTTCCTTGCTGGTAAGCTCTGTCCCTCTCCCTCGCTCCCTCTGTCCCTCTCTCCCGCTCTCTCCCCCTTCTCCTCTCCTCTCTTACAGTTCTTACAGTGTATGAAAGAGGATATGTGGTGGTTACAGGAGCGTCCATCTCCCCGCGCGGTCCCGGAAGGGGACGCAGAGGCGAAGGCTGTGTGAAAACACGCACACCCGTCGCGCAAAGTGTTGCGTTTTTAACGCGCTCTCACACAGATTGAGCACATCGTCACCTCTCCGCTCTGCGCTCACACGCTGTGGGGAGGCGACTGTGGGGAGGCGACTGTGTCTCAGGCGGCAGGTGCTGATGTGCGGAGTGGGACACGGAAAGAGGAGCTGAGTGAGTAAGAGGAGGCGAAGGAGGAGGATGGGTGCAAACTTTCCGTTTGTTGCATTTCCTGTCTCATTCCTGAGGGGGGGTGCATTTCCTGTCTCATTCCTGAGGCTTTCTGTCCTTAGCAACCGGTCATGGAGTCTAAACTCAAGGAGAAAATAACGGATGGGATTATGATCAGGAGTGCGCAGAGCATGCTGATCTCAGATCTGTTGTCATGGGGGAAGGAGGAAGATTCTCATACCCCTCTATCAGATGGCTGCTCTGTTTTACATAACGTGCCCCTGGTCTAATAATTCACATCACACTGATTCCAGATCAGTGACTTAGAGAACAGGCCAGGCACTGTGCCGTTTTACCACTGCTATTTTTTCAGAAATGGCGCAGCTACATGTCTGGAAGCAGATAAGTTCCACGCCGATGAGTATCGCGGAAAACTCCCATCGAGACAAAAAAAAATAAAATTTTAAAAATCAATTTCATGGTAAGAAAGTTCAATTTATCACCAACCTTTTGCCATCCAAACGTGAGCGATGAATTCAGTAACCCCGCCATTCCCGTTAACACCTTTCAGACCCCCCCCCCCCCCCCCCCCCACACACACACACACACACACACACACAGGTGGTGCAGCAGCCTGAAAATGCAGCTGTCATGAAAGTCACCATTTGGGTCAAAACGGAGAGGTTGAAAACTCCTCTTTAAATCTGTCTCTCTCCCGGCATGGGCCTCAGAACTCAGACTAATAAACCTTGTGCTGTCTGCTGGAAAGCGCAACGTGTCACACCATGCTTTTCGTTGTGTTAAATTCATACGGCGATTATTATTGACCTTGTAAAGACGAGGAGGAAGCGGACGGTGGTGAGGCGGGGTGACGGACGCTTTTTTTCGCTTGTTTTTTTTTTTCTTTTTCGAACGTGCGCTTTTATGACTCCATTACGCCGGCCCGACTGCGCCGACCGACCTTACAAGCTCGTAAAAAGGTTTACTCCAAGCACAAAGGCACCTTTTTTGGGTGATAGCCACCCCTTTTTTCTCCCAGGGACACATGTGTCGGCATGGCGATAGGACAAACAGGAGGGTCGAGCTCACTTTTAGGAGTTAGCGGCTTTTTTATTTTTTTTCTCCTGAGCTCCCGACCCACTTACCGCGAGAAGGTCGGAGCGAACGAGCCATCGGCCCGCCTGGGACTACGTTTCCCACCGTACTTTGTGGTGTCATTGAACTGACCACCGCCCCCCCCACTGCGTGAGCTGCCCGGGCACCTGGTGATGGGGCACCATCAACAACAAAAAAATGCTTACTATTAAGGATTTTATGGCCAATGTATGTCAAAGTCAAAAACTACTGCAACTACTGAGAAAATATCACATATTTGTATAGGTCATTGCATATCTTCAGAAATAATTACAGAGTATGTTTTAAAAGTATATTTGCAAAATGGCAATTATTAAATGTGCATATTATCATTATTGTTATTATTATTATTATTATTATTATTATTATTATTTATAAAGTTGTAGTTGTCATAGCTGTAGTAGAAGTAGTAATAATTATCGTAGCATAACGAAGAGGCTTCTAGCAGGTACTCTTTAGAGGCT
Organism: Ilyophis sp. 1 JC-2022; assembly: GCA_022702515.1. Lineage (NCBI taxonomy): Eukaryota > Metazoa > Chordata > Actinopteri > Anguilliformes > Synaphobranchidae > Ilyophis > Ilyophis sp. 1 JC-2022. The sequence continues at coordinate 15,264,704 of CM040397.1, read as the reverse complement.
ATCATGGAAAGACACATTAAATGCATATGAAAGTGTTAGCAAGGACATGAGCACCAGTGCAGAACAGCTGGTACCACGGTGAATTAATACTACGCTGAAAGCATGCAGTGGGTAATTATTCCTGCTTACAGGCACCCTTATCTGCAGCAAGCATACACTGAGCATTTCCACTTACATTCGTCATATGTAAGCGCACACAGATTCATGGATGTTATATACAATACAAGGCATTGGACGTATGCTTTATATTTAGGACTTGCATTGACACACGTTTTTTGTTTGTTTCTGTAAGGGTGAAAGCCCAGCTGATTGAAGAGAGCGCAGTCTATCGTGTCTCCTGAGGACTGCGGTTCACGTTTAAATATAATACTGTCTCTTGATTTCCTGCCTTTTCATAACTAAATTCTTATTATAGAACCTGCAGTGGAAGTATCAAATGTATCTGCGGCTATGGTAATATTTTTTCAGGTGACGCCGCCCGTGGCATCCAGCAACCAGCCGACCGGGCCCTTTAGGCGGGAGGGCGGGGGGGATATCTCTCTGCGGTGGGAGGCACGTGTCAATGAGAGTGTCTTTTTCTTTGGGCTGAAATCCGATCTTCTTATCGTCTCCATCGTGCTTGTGCAAATCCCTCTTTGCGTGGTCTACGCAGGTCAGCTTTTTAATGTGTTGCTTATCTGGGTTTAACAGCGCTTCTATGCAAAGGCCCCTATTTGATAGTTTTAGATGGTTTTGTTGTTCTACAGATGGCCTGGTCTGTGCTTGTCTATGTGCATTCTCCTCTCTCTCATGAGAGAGGTACGAAGCATGATATGTGAGTGCAACTCTGTGACCTTTAACCCCCCCCCGCCCCCTCCTCTGGGGTGCCGACACATGGCTTCATCGCCTTCGGGGGTGAGAGTATCCCCGTTGCTTTAAGGAGGGGGTGGGATTCCCGGCCCTCGATTTACATCGTTCGTTCAAATGTCCGGCGTGTTTTTCAACGCCGCCGGGGCTGACTAGCGCCGATAGAGCGGGGGCCCCCCGACGGACTCCACTGCTTCTGAGCCAGCTGGGCTGAGCAAATATTTGAGTGTGTCGTGTCTTTACCTCTGACCCGCTCTTTATTCGTGCGGTCGCTGCCCCGCCCGCCGGGACGCGGGACGGTTTACCTGGGGATGGCTCACGGGGAAGAGAGAAAGGGGAAATGGTGGACGAGGAGGAAGAGATTGTTCATTTTCAACCGTCCTGACCCGCCCCTCATTCAGCTGATCATTGGTCCTCATTGTCCCACTGTTTCCTTAGTTACTGAATTTTAAATGTATTTTCTATTTACCTTTCAGTGCATTTAGTTTTGTTTTTGTCTTTTATTTATTTATTTATTTATTTATTTATTTTTTGGGGGGGGGGGGGGGGTATTGGTATTATGTGTGAGAATATCCAAGCGGAGAGAAGAGAGCCATACCTCCAGTGGTGTGTGTGTGGGGTGGGGTTTGGTAGGTCGGTAGGGGGAGATATCGGTGTTAATGGTGTGTGAGATTAGAAATCGGCAGTAGATGGGTTTACTGAGACGCGGAGCCGTTTGTGTAAGCCGATGAGCCGCGCGCGCACAGAGACAGAGACAGAGAGAGAGAGAGAGAGAGAGAGAGAGGGGGGGGGGAGGGGGAGGGAAAGAGAGCGAGAGGGAAAGATGGGCGATATCTCCAAGTCTGTGGAGGGAGAGGAAGAGTGGATTGTGCCTCCACCCCCCACCCTGACACCGCTGGCTGTGACGAGAGCCGTGGGAGTTAATCAAGGCCGGCTGTTTAAATTTACCGTTGTTTGCACTCAGTGCTTTGCTTTTCAGGGGGAACGGTTTATTTTGGCCCCTTATCTGATTTTTGCCTGGAGTTCCATTTCTTGTAAATTTATGGTCGGGTAGATGTCCTAGTGCAGGGCCCGTGAGCTCATAGGCCACTACACATGTCACCGATGAAAAATATTGATAAAGTCTTGTTTGCTTTTAAAAAGGCGCTGGCAGTGACGACGTTAAAAAATATTGATTCTGGAAACATTTGCGGTCTGGTGCAGAGTTCACCCGAGCCGATGAATCAAAGTGTTTTGGCTTCAAACACATGCTTTAATTTAAGAGAACTTACTCAAAACTCAACTCGAACAGAACTCAGGGGAAGCCAAGAAACAGTTGTTTCTCAGAGCATTTACTCTACACGTACACAGTGTGTAATGTACACATATTTTACTCCACTTGTGTACAGGGTGGATAATGTGCATTAGCTTTATTATACATGTACACACAGTGTGTAGTGTACACATCCTTTACTCCACTTGTGTACAGGGTGGATAATGTACATAAGCTTTATTATACATGTACACACAGTGTGTAGTGTACACATCCTTTACTCCACTTGTGTACAGGGTGGATAATGTACATAAGCTTTATTATACATGTACACACAGTGTGTAGTGTACACATCCTTTACTCCACTTGCATACAGGGTGGATAATGTACAGTCTTTACTCAGTACCTACACAGTGTGTAGTGTACACATCCTTTACTCCACTTGTGTACAGGGTGGATAATATACATAAGCTTTATTATACATGTACACACAGTGTGTAGTGTACACATCCTTTACTCCACTTGCATACAGGGTGGATAATATACATAAGCTTTATTATACATGTACACACAGTGTGTAGTGTACACATCCTTTACTCCACTTGCATACAGGGTGGATAATGTGCAGTCTTTACTCTACACCTACACAGTGTGTAGTGTACACATCCTTTACTCAACTTGCATACAGGGTGGATAATGTGCAGTCTTTACTCTACACCTACACAGTGTGTGTAGCTATGATACACTCTGCTTCACAGACTGTGATTTACTCTGTGGTACTGCTGTTTCTTATTGGCCCCCCTGAGTAATGAAGACTAGGCCATAAAAGCTGCTACCACGGCTCTGGCAGTACAAAGGCTGTTTTATACAGTGTGGAAGAGCTGTTCCCTGAACTGGGCTGAGACCCCCTACCAAGTGTAATGGCTAGCGGCACACAGCTATTCCAAGCTTGGCTTTCGTCGAATGAGTCCGGTTACAATTCCTCAACTCTTTAACCTCTCAGCCCTGCCTCCCTCCATGTCCAAACGCTATGTTTGCCTGGTCCCTGGATCTCTGCCCGAGGGTCCAATCGGAACGCTGCATTTGCCTGGTCCCTGGATCTCTGCCAGAGGGTCCAATCAGAACGCTGCATTTGCCTGGTCCAAAATGAGTCTGGTGGCTCAGGAATGGTGAGGACTTATTTTACAGCTGAGATGGCCGGAATCTTGAATCTTGTCACAGACAAACAGAGTGAGGTGTGCCGCTTACCTTTCACGGGAGGAATGTTAATCCCGATACCAACCATCTGAATCAGCAATCAGTTCTTCCTGTTTTTTTATTATTTTTTATTTGAAACACAAAGGGAACTGTGTGTGTGTGTGTGTGTGCGTGTGCATGTGTGTGTGTGTGTGTGTGTGTGTGTGTGTGTGTTACCAAGTAACGAGTAATCGCATACAGTCACAGCAGCAATTCAATAGTGGACCCCGGCGAACCAGAGACGGAGCTACTTCCACGCAAATTCATATTTATCTACCGTATACTGAGCTATACATATTTAAAAAATGATCATAGATATGTTCCTTTTCAACAAAAGTCCAGAAATTGCCAGCCTTCCCGTCCGTGTCTCTTTAATATTACCTTTTGATTAACCTATTTTATCTCCCCGTTTCAATTCCACTGTCATCTGCAGGAAGTCAAGAGAGGCCCGCTTCGGATTTCCACGCTGAATAATGATTCGCCGGCTTCAGTGCCTGCGGTAGCTGAATGCTAACGACCGCACGGGGGTGTGTCACTCACAGTGGACTGGGACGAGGGGGGGGGGGGAGTTCAGCGACTAACCTGCTTGAAATTCCGTTCTCCTCCGAGTAAGCGCCCATCCAAATCTTTGGAGTAAATAGTTCTAATCTAGGAGAGGCAATATTGTATAATTAAAAGTGGTTTGATGAATAGAGAGCCATTCCCCTCAAGACTATCGCCGGGCCGGAATTATTCAGCATGAATTCCGAATCTCCATTCGGGAGACGGCCCGGCTCATTTATCAGAGAGCCGAGGGGGCCACGGCCGGACCCCGACGCCGCGTGAAAAAGCAGCGGGGCCGCGTCCGGCTGCCCTCGCGGCGCTCGGCACATCCATCAGACATCTCCACCCTCGGTGCGCCCCCGCGCCCTTAGCTCCCGCGGTCCGGGCGCGGTCGGACCGTCCTGAAGGGCGTACGTTTGTGACGACGCTGCGACCCCCCCCCCCCTTCCCCGGCCCAGTGATTGATTGGATGGGGGCTAATAGCCCGAGAGTGCTTCTCTGAGGCGAAGCCGAGTAATGCCCTCCACGGTTAGTCGCCATTTGCCGCTAATTACGACAGCTTGTTTTTCTGACAGAGAAAAGGTACCCCCCCCCTCCCTTCTGCGCCCCTTTGTGTTTTTGCCACCATTGAGGGGACGCACGGGACCATCCGAGGGTGACATCCAATCGCTTTTTGGAGGTCTCCGCAGCTGCCAAGCTCATTACTGGGCCCGGGTAGGAGGCATGGCCAGATGCATTAACTCGGTTGGTAATACCATCTAATCTTCAGTGATCCAACGAGGGGACGATAGACAGCCGTCCGTTACAATCTCATCGGCCTCGCCGCCTGCCCCCTGCCATCTCCACGCAACCAGATGTGCGTGATCAATAGGGCTCTGGCATATCGGGGGCTGATCTACTGCTGCCTGATGTCAGGGTAATGATTTCTAGTAATAGGTGTGGAACAGGCCTCTTGGAGGTGTACGGCGCGCTGCGTTTGCGTGCTCCGTATCGACCAGTCAGCACTGCGTAGCGATGCCCCGCCAAAGCCACCGTGCAATTACCTGAGGTAAATTTCTCACTAATCCCCTGAAAGAAACGCGGCGGTGGCGATTCGCCGGACCTTGAACGCGCGCGCGCCTTTAGGGACGTGTTGGGTTGGAATCGGCGGAGCAGACGCGAGCGAAAGCGATATCTCGTGCAGATGCAGATATGGCCGACAGAGCTGTGCTCTCCACTCCACTGCCTTTTTTGAAAAGGGATGAGGGAAAGTGGCGGTACAAGCGATGGTGTCTGGGCAGGGGCGGGGTGCGCCGGACCCTGAAAGCACTAGACAGATGCAGCTCATTTATGAATTTGTGTCCAAACCCAGGGGTTGCAGGCGGTGCCTGACTGACTGATCCACAATGGTCGCAGGCCAGTCATTATTAAGCCCAGATTGACTCAATTTACATAGGAGGCTTATTCTCCTCCACCCTCCACTGCTCTCTTTAATAAACTCAGAACCATGAGCTGTGTATACCTGACCTGCAGAGTCAGAGAGCAGAGCGTCAAAGAGCATTGACTCAGTGCACAGAATCAAAGAGCATTAAATCAGCAAAGAGTCAGAGATTATAGAGTCAGAACAACAGAGTCGGAGAGGATAGTGTCAGGAAAAAGTCAGAGAGCATAGTGTCAGAGCAGAGTCAGAGAGCATAGAGTCAGAGCAGAGTCATATAGGATAGAGTCAGAGCAGAGTCAGAGAACATAGATTCAGAGACCGAGTTAGAGAGCATAGATTCAGAGACCGAGTCAGAGAGCATAGAGTCAGAGCAGAGTCAGAGAGCATAGAGTCAGAAAAGAGTCAGAAAAGAGTCAGAAAGCATAGAGTCAGAAAAGAGTCAGAAAGCATAGAGTCAGAAAAGTGTCAGAAAGCATAGAGTCAGAAAAGAGTCAGAGAGCGAAGAGTCAGAGAGCATAGAGTCAGAGAGCATAGTCAGACACAGTCATTGAGTGTAGAGTGGGGAATCTGAAGGTAGTGTTAGAGTGCAAAGTCAGAGAGGAAGAGGGTTTGAGTTTGAGTCCAAAACCAGTAGGTAGGCTGTCTATGAAAGCACATCTAGACCACGGTCTGTCTGACTGCTGACCTGCGATTCTGTATGTGCTCACGTGAAAAACAGCCCTCCATTTTTCACAGGCAGAAACAGTGACCATTATATGCGACGGGTAGAGGAAAATAATGCAGGGATAATGACATTTTCTCTGTGCTAAATTGATAGAATATATTTACCTTTCCTACCTCTATCTGCACTCAATCCTGCAGTCTATTTCAGAGATTACCTGCTCTGCTTTGAAAATGAATGAAAGTAATTGAAGATAACGTAGCTTCAGTCTCCTGATATTACTGTGTCAATGTTAATAATATATTAGCACCGTAATTGAGACAGAATTGTCAAGGCACATTTAGTAGTTCATAAAAACAAAATGTTGAGTTTAGCGAAAGCCGGACATCAGTGACTAATGCAGGCTGATTTGGGAATTGCTTTTTCTTGAGTCATTGGTTTCACTCAGCTTTTTAAAGATGTGTAATTTAAATAATAATGACAAGACAAAGCACGATTACCTGCTCGTCCTCTGAGAATTCGAACTGAGCCCTGAGCTTGTGTTTGTGCGTACAAATGCGCACAGTCACTCTGTGTACAAATAAACAATCCCACCAATTAAAAAGTGTGCACAATTAATACGACACAAGGATCTCGCTCATGCAATTACAAGGTTAGAATTACTTTGACAAGAAGAGGCAGATTTAATTAAGAAATTCTGTGAAATAACGGCGCGGCTCGCGCGCTCTAACTTTTTGTTTCGCGCCAGTGAGCTTGTATCCGTGGGAACCCCCATCTCAGGGGTCCTTCAGGATGTTTTCGGCAGAAGGGGCGTCAAAATCACGCCGCCACCACCCCCGGCCTTCAGACGGAGGGACAAAAGGCCGGCGTGCCCGTCTCTCTGGAGGTGTCTTCACCCCTCCCACAAGCCCCCCCCCCCCACTTTGCTTTGAAACCTGTTTAGTCTCATTTGCCATTTGCTCGGGCTGGTTGTCGTGGAAGCGAATGTCCTCTCTATTGATTACGCCTAACCCGGGTAACAAAAGCGGCGAGGCACACTCGTTCACACGTGCCTCACGCTGTATCTCAGCAGACAGAAGGGGCTCCGGGTTTCAGCTCGGCTCTCCGGATGATTGGCGGTTTCGGGGGAAGAGCGGTCGTTCTCGGAGCTCAGAGGAAAGCCAGGACGTGTTATTGCTGTTTTTGTTTCTTTAAAGAGGGGCTCTGAAAAGGCCCGCATGGCCTCTTCTGGATGACAGTGCTGTCCTCCCCAGTTTCACAGCTATTTGAGGCTGCCATTGTTTGCAGAGCTCGACTTCTCTGAGACTAAAAATAAGATGTTAACCCTCACAAACACACACATTCACTCATACACACAAATATGCACACACACACACACACACACACACACACACAGAAACCCTCACACACAAACTACTCTCGCCCGTAGCATGATTTTCACGAGGCAAAGCAGCCACACATACAAGGGTGAGCCTGTGTCGCCGTTGCGATGTTATCTGCGGGCTCACCTGCGCATGGTAGGTTGCCAGGTGGAATTTTAGGTGTCTAATTTGACGCTCACGGCCATTCCAGGCCTGGAAGCCTGGGAATTTTAGGACGGAGCCGTTCTATGTGCCGTTCTTCTCAAATCTGAGCATCTACATGATGTCGATCGTGTCTGAACCTGCAGGAGGATCCCAACCAGATAAAAGATCGCACAAGATAAATTTGAGATAAATATGATTAATATGAGAGTTAAACTATGTTTTACATATCGGCTCAATCCACTGTGTTTCTGCAGGCCCGTCGCAGTGTGTGTGTGTGTGTGTGTGTGTGTGTGTGTGTGTGTGTGTGTGTCCTGCTTTCGTTTATATCAGAGTGCACATCTCATCTTACACTTTAATTTTCTCTTTGAAGAGGCAGAAAACGGCCTCAGAATGCTGACTGCACACTGCCATGCGACATGAAAGATGCTCGGCTCCCCAAGAACTGAGACGCTATCTGCACAGCAATGGCATTAGTTATTGTGTGTGTGTGTGTGTGTGTGTGTGTGTGTGTGTGTGTGCGCGCAGGTGAAAACGTGTTGGTGGTGAGACGCTATCTGCGTGCAGGTGGACATTTGTTGGTGTGTGTGTGTGTGTGTGTGTGTGTGTGTGTGAGATTTTGCTCATGTATATTTTTTGGTGTACTTACTTTGGTATTCAAATTTCTTTTGTCATCCCTATCGCTCCTGGTTTAACATGCACTCTATGGGGCTGAAGAAAAAATATACCCATCATGCATCACACTCTCGCCGGGAACGCGATGCTTGCTCTGTGAGATAAAGGCTTGCGCGTCCGCGTTCGAACCGTTTTGCTTCTCACGGCGGATCTCCGGCCCGCCATCGCAGCCCAGAGGAAGACCGAACCCGGTCTCTGCCTCGCCCCGCGGCGCCTGCTACGCGGTCGAAAAAACCGCAAGGCGGCCGTCAGCGAGCAACGCGCCTGAAATCAGCTGACGTGCGGAAGAAGATTGGGTTGAGCACTGCTTTCTTTCCTGTTGCAGTTATGGCTCGGGCGCATAATCAGCTTTGTCAACCTGCCTCGCGCGCCGACAGACTGCGGCTCCATCCGCCCGCGTTCTGCTAGGTAGAGGCTAATAAGAAGGCATGAATATATCATCTCCCGTATGGCGAGGCACATTACGGGCCTGTGGGGAAGAACATTACTGTTAATAGCTAACAAAGCTGTCCGCCCGCCCTCTGCATGTGGAGCATTTGCATTGTACAGGAAATGTCTGCTTTTCGCGAAAAGGCCTGTCAGTGAGGTAAAAGGAGAGCAATCACCGGGCGCTCGCAGAAATAAAAGGTATCTTCAGGCCCCGGGAACCAAAAACAACAAAAACAATGTGCTCGTCTAGTGAAAGGGTAGAGCTATGTGGAGAGGCAAAGAAGGGCGTCAGTGCCAAGGGTATACAAATTGGGCTTTCTTCAGTTAAGTCCGGGGCACTCTTCTCGGAGGAAGAGATAAGTTAAAGTGCCTTTATCGAATATCCATTTCATTAAGAAATGTTATTTATTTTTATTTTTTTACATAAAATACCAATACTTGTTTTGTCAGTATCGGCCTATGTCAGGGAGGGTGTGTCAGTCGCATCAATGCGCTGTTGGACACGTCTGCGATTTGTTGCAGTTTTCTGCCCCCACCAAAGGGGGCAGTGTGGTGGGGTCGCCACAGGACTGAATTATGCTGTTCAGAAGCTGTTCAGTTGTGGCTTCGCTTGGAAGAGTAGGGCTGGCAAGAAAAGGAGAACATTTTTTATTCCTTTTGTCCTTTCATTCTTTATTTTTTCTCTCTTCTTGTGGTGTGTCATGTTCTTTTCCGTCATATAATGAAGTAAAAGGCTTGATTTGAGGCTCCGTATCGGAGGAGACTGCACCATACCCAGTTGTTAGCCTCTGGCTCTCTGAAGCTCAGGTGGTTTCTCTGCACAATATAAGACTCCTTTTTAAAAGCCCCTCTGTCGCCAGCTGTTCCCCCAGCATGACCCAAGCCCCTCCCTCCATCTCTCTCTCCCTCCTCCCCACTCCTCCGAACCCCCGATAGTCTCCCTCGCTTGTTCGCGTCGGCTCCAGCGGAACCCAAGCCTGTTTTTCCTCAGGCCGTCATTTCATCGGTTGCCCATTGTTGTCTCCGGCACTTCCTGGATCGTGTATGTATAGAATCCTCCTTGTTTTCAGGAAAAGGAGGGGCGAGCCCCCCCCTCCTGGGACATCTTCAAATCCGGTCCTTTTGAGGTCGTGTCCGCCGAGCTCTTCCTGCGAGGAGACGACGTCCTGGGGTTTGCTCGCGGTCCGTCAATAGGGAAACGCGGAGTGGCGGGGCTGCGGCCGGATCGGATCGGTCCTGTGGCTGTTTGCTTAGCGGAGGGAGCACGGGGTGGGGTATTTGCATGCTGGCCATTATTTGCATAGCGTAGTGTTTACGCAGCAGAGCGCAAAGCAAACAAGCAGAAGTGCAAACAGGAGACATGGGCAGGCCAGGCATGAGGGAACCTCTCTCTCTCTCTCTCTCTCTCTCTCTCTTGCTCTCTCTCTATCTCTCTCTCTCTCTCTCTCTCTCTCTCCAGAGAGGGTTTCAGAAGGGACTGCAAATCTGAATCAAATCTGCCTCTAAAACAATGAGCCAAGCCTCTTTTTTTCCCTTTTGTTTTGTTTTTCTCTTCTCCTGATTGGGCAGCTTTACAGGCAGACAACCAGATGGACCGAAAGTGAGAGGAAGAGATAGATAGCAAAACTCAGAGAAAGAGAGGTAGACAGACAGAGATAGAGGCAAGGGGAGAGGTCCAGTGTTGGACAGACGTACATAGAGAGAGGGGGGGGGGGGGCAGGTTTGCAGAGACGTAAAGAAGCAGCAGTGGGGTGGGGAGAATCGATCGTGAGGGTGAATTGTGGAGCTGCAGGCCAGAAGCCTGGTTTTCCGGGCTCTGATGAGATTGTTAAGACAACAGCATGCACACTGGGTGTGCTGGTGATTTGTCTAAGTCACGCGGAGGCGGCCAAACTACACCAGCGGAATTTTAATACGGCCATTCGGGCTCAAAGAGTCTCCCTGTTCATTGAAAAATTAGTGGTGGTGGTGGTGGTGGTGGGGGGGTGGGGGTGGGGGGTGGGGGCTGGGGGGGGGGGGGCTAATTGATTCCATCATGTTTTTGGGGTGACTGGGCGGGAATTGGCCCAGGAGAGCAGAGTACGTGGAGCATAGTTTCTCCAGTCCCGAGAGATCCGGCGACAGCAGTCACTCTTATTTAGGCCAGCGTTAATGGCTCCCCTCGCTTTATGAGGGTCTCTCTGGGAGAGGCTAGCGCATGCTAGCGGGATCCTCATTTTAATTGAATAAAAAGGGGAACCGTATGAGCCGTTTGGGCTGATGGGCCAAGGGAACCCGGGGGAAGAGGGGGCGACGGGGGAAGGGTGCGGTGAAATTCTTCGGAAAGAGACACAGCACTAACGCGCGGGCGGCTGTGACACAGCACACGACGCGGCGAAGCCACAAGAACCCGGGGATAAAACGGGAGCAAGCCAAACTGTAGCCCCAAGGTTTTTCACTTTAAAGACGGAACGGGAATGGGGCGCCAGGTGAGTCGGCGGTATTTTTAGACGGGGACGTGTCTCTGCGTGCACCTGGTCACGTCTGGGTCGGGGGCCGCTGTAATTGGCAATACCGCCGTGACGCCATTCCCGGGTTTTCAAGGAATAAGAGAGAGGGGCAGGGGAGCAGTATCACAGCCTTTCGTTCAGGTTTTTCGTTACTTTAAATGTTTGAAGTGCAAACCCTGTTTAGAGGTGGCCCTGTAAGCGTCATTCTCCAGGAATGGCATGGCGGTTTAGATCGATTCAGATGCTCATTTGCCTGTGTGTGGCATCTGTCCCACCTGACTGCGTCATAGCCGACTTATTTAAATCAGTGTACGAGTGCTTTACCCGTTTGTGTGAAAGTCCTCACCCATCTACTCTGCCAGGACGCCACTCCTAAACACCGTATGAAAATATCTGCACAATAGTTTAGTCATAATATTCATTTGTTTTCATTTTTAATGCATCTGCAGATAGCACATACGTATAATACAACCTAAATTAAATGCTGTCACTTTCATATCTTAAAATATATTGTTCTATATAAAGGTACCTGCATTAATAAAAAAAAAAGGCAATAATTGATTTTCAGTGAGAAATATGTTCTGAAAATATTTTCCATGTACATTCAATATATAATATATCTATATGGCTAAATGCACATGTATGGCATTTTTACAGGAGCTCTGGAATTGACTGTAAAACATCATACTAAACCGCAAATGATGAGATGTCACAGCTATAATCGGTACGTGGACGCAGTAAATGACCCCACACACACACACACACACACACACACACACTGGCCCTCACTGCGGGGTTCTCCGTCACATGGTAGAGTCATATTGTAAGTCATAAGACCAGAACTTCCCGTCCTCGTTTCCAGCTGGGACGGAACAAACTGTGGAAAATCACAGCGCTAATATAAAGGAAGAACTGACTTTGATGCCGGGCAATTCCCCACATTCCCGAGTTAATGCATGTATGCCAAGAGACCGGTTTTGTGCACGTTGAGTACACAAAACCAGCTACAGTGCCTACAAACCATTTCATAAGTGAAAAGTGTGAAAAGATAACCATCTTAAACCATTGTGTGTTTAATGAAACGGTTCTCATTAATAATTAAGATGGAATGGATGTGAGTCGCTCTTAGCAGGCGTGTGTTTTTTGCGCATGTGCCTCCGCTTGACGTGCAGCGATAGTTCCTGTTTGCAGAAGAGAACGCAAGACAGCCATGACATAGTTTTAAAGAAAAACAATGCGCCTAGCTATTCAGACAATGGCCAAAGCCGTAACGCAGCTGCCACCATTGTTCTGTCAAGGTATTGAACACTTCCTCTGTCCTCCGACCATTCGAGTCCAATGTGACGACGATGAAAAGATTAAAAATAAAATACCTATAGCTGAAATGTTTATGGAAGATGTTTTAAAGGGACATGCACACAATTTTCCGGCAGTAAATAGAATTCAACTGCTGACCCTGTCAGTCAAATCTAGCGGAATAACTATTCCAGAGTACAGCAAATGCGAGTAAATCACAGGACAGCAATGCAATGCTTTGTTGAGATGTCACATATAAGTATGTGATGCAGTACAGAAGACAATACCAATAGCGTAGTAAGCAAACAAGTTGAAGGGAAGAACGCACAGATGGCACTGAACAGGCTGGAGCTAAGTTTGAACAAAGTGTGTTTGATTGACAGACATCTCATAAGGTCGTTTTGTTTCTCAGGCGTGCCCTTGAGAGAGGAGGCGAAGCACAGAAAAATCCCTTGTAATGAGGAAAAATCGGAATATTTGCGCCCGGTCTACCCGGGGCCTCCTTGTCATTACCGCAAATCTTAATTACGGAGTGTGGCGTGCGGCTCGACGGCGTAAACACGCTCGGGCACCGGGCGGTGCGGTGGACTGGGCGGGGGGGGGCGCGGAGCCCGCAACCGCCAAACAGCTCCCTCTTCGCGACGACGATTTCGGGGCGGAAGAGAAGACTGGGCCCGGAGACGATCCATCATCGGCGCCGCGGGTTGGGCCGGGCCCAGGGAGCGAGGCGCCGGCGCCGGTGGCCCGGAAAACGCAACGCTAATGCCGTTTGATGTATTAATCATACCGCGCCTTAATTGAAAGGCTCTGCGTCGGGCCGGCCGCTGGATCCATCCTCAATCAATGTCTCATTTCAGGCCCTCTGTGTAAACACACACCGTTTGTTTGGCGGAATATTAATGAAGGCGCCATTTGCGTGCGCACTGTACTGAGGAGGAGCGTGGCAGCGCAGGGCGTGTGTGCACGCTCGTACACGCTCGCCCATCTGCGTACATGTGCCACAGCGCACGTGAGTTAGCGTGATTAGCGTGTTCTGCGGTGGGCGTGTGCGTGCACCGCAGATGGGCCTAAAAATAGCGACACGCACGCACGTGTGTGCGAATACGCGAACAATAGCAGCCTATACCTCTCTGCTATTGTGAGCGGCCCAGTGTGGGGCAGGGGGAGACTCTGTACTGATGCTATCAGCCTTTTGCTTCAGAATAACAATCCTTTTTTTTTTTCGTCTGTAGGCTCCACCTTTGAATTGTTCCCAGTTCTTAAGCAGGACGGTTCTTACGCAGGGACAGTCAGGGACAGTTGTTAAGCAGGGACAGTTGTTAAGCAGGGACGGTTCTTACGCAGGGACGGTTCTTACGCAGGGACGGTTCTTAAGCAGGGACAGTTAGTAAGCAGGGACAGTTTTTTAGCAGGGAGGCCTTGTGTGGTTGGGCCAGCTTTGTGTGGTTGGGCCAGCTTTGTGTTTGGTGCTTTGGGCTCCGCGGGGCCAAAAGAAGGGCAGTGTAAATTATGTAGAACTTTTAAGACAGATCCGGGTAGAAGAGGGTTCAAGGCTCTTCCCCCATTGAGGGATCACTTATACTGCGGAGGCTTTCAGTGTCTTTGCACGACCCATTGGGCCCTCCCGACCAATCACAGGGACAGAGAGGCGGAGACTGTAGTCTGAGCTCTGCTACTGGATGATCCCTCCACCGACCTTCCCCCTTACGTGGGGTATACTCAGAGTTCCACTCCCCAGTGACCCCTCCCCCCACCCACCCACCCACCCACCCACACACACACACACACACACACACAAACACACACCCAGCGGGACTCCACTGTTTTTGTTTACCCAATGACCTATAAAGTTTACGCCGAAAGGACCTAACCTAAATAGTCGCAATTTGCATGCTTTATTTTCTTTTTGCTTTCCCAGAATGCATCAGTGAAATGGGCCATAAATCGGCAGACTGTAGTAGTTATCATGATGAAGTCACATATCCAGAAATGAGGAATGAACACATTATGCGGGGTGGGGGCGGGGAGTGGATTTGCAGGATTAACCCTGTGGTTGCTACATCGACCGTGTCTGTGTGGAGGCTCTGAATACTCGTCCCTTCCTTCACCTGCAACAGCCAGGTCACTTTGGACCAGCTGCTCATGAGCAAGGCTTAATGCTTAAAGTGTAGATCAGAGTAGCGTTTACATCTGCTGACCATTCTGGATTATAACCCACATTATGTTACAGGTGTAAAGCCCTGGGAGAAGTGGGCTAAAGCTGTGACAGAGGAACACTGTGCATTCAGAAAGTCAGGGAGCGCATTTGATAAGCATCGACTCGTCAATGCCCGGCGCGAGAAACCAGGCACCTGTGGACACCTGGGCGCCTGGACGATGACGAGATGAGTTTTGTGGGAGGGGCCAGTGGGAGAGTCACAGGCACGGAACGGCGCAACCCGTCCCTGTCCGAATTTGTGAGGCGGGAGGCGATCTGCCCGGGGTGCGAGCGATGTCACGGCTCAGGTTGTCGACGGCGAAATATGTTCATTAACGTATCCCAGGACTGGAGACCGGTCACGCCTCGGAGGAACCGGATTACACGCAAGCTACACGGCACGTCTTTCCCCCTCGTAAATCCACTTCTTAAACAGGGCGCCTGGCGCACCTGAAAGAGAATCAACTTGTAAATGTCCGGACATCAAGAAACTATTTACTGGGGCGGTAAGTGAGAGCAATGCGAGTGGCAGATGGAGAGGAGAGTCGCGGTGGGAGATTGGCTTTCCGTTCCGACGCGTCGTTTGAGACGAAGGCACGGAGACGTCCTTCATAGTTCAGCAAACCAAACAGCCAAACAATCGCCGTCCCCGGGGACGACTCTGAGGCGAAACCTAGATTGCGACTTTAAAAAAAGCCCATTCTTTCATTGTTGAGTAACTCACTATAACTCACCTTCTGAAGGGTCTCTGATTTAACAAGGCCAGAACCCTGTCGTCTGCGATGGGCTTCCCAGTGCTAAGGCTTAAAAGCGCGTGATAGTGCGTGTGGCATCGGCCCGGCGAACTGGAGAAAAAGTGTCTCCCCAGCGAGGGCGATACATTTTAGATTTGCGTTTGCATTTTACAATTTTTGCATTCATATTTTATAGGCATTTAGCTGACGCTCTTATCCAAAGTGACTTACAATTAGCGCAAACAAAGAAAAGGTTTAGATTCATGAATCACCAACATCTCAAGTAGCGATTAATGAGAAGAGCAACGTGATAAAAGTGGAACGTGATGACAGTGGCGGTATCTGTGAATGTGTCCGTGTGCGTGAGGGAGATGCCTGTGAGTTTTTAATAATCTCTCCTCACAGTCGTCAGGCCACACCCCAGAAGCTCATTGTGCACCCACTTTTCTTTTAAAGGTGCACTGCGAGGCTTAATTAGAATGGAGGGATCGATGCTTTGTGATTACCCGGCTGGCTGCTGGAGATATAGTCGGCCTCTCGCTTACCATGGTGCGTTCTCACCGTTCCCGGCGTTCGTCCAGACACAACAGTCCCTCCCGCATCGCAACCAACCCCCCGCAATCCCACGGCCCCTGCCTCTGGCCCCGCCATCGATCACAGGTGAACTTTTAACCAATTCATCAGCGAAAGCTGCTGATTCGCCGGGCCGGGCCGCGCTCCGGCTCTGCCCCGTGCCCCGGGTCGACCTGGCGGTAATCCCGCTGAGGTGAACGGACGGAATCAAAGAGCAGCTGTTTTTTTTCAGCGGCTCTGTTTTTCTGATCTTGGATCTCGCCTCAGCACTAATTATTCCAAGCACCCCCCGTCCCCCCCACCCTGCCCCACCCCACCCTGCCTCATCCCAGCTGCAGGATGACTCCAGTCCAGGCCCTGGAGGGGCCAAACTTTTCCTGTCTGATCTGTTTAATTTTTTACATCTGAAAACTTTTATCCTGGCTGCGCTCCAAGCCCTTTTGTTTGCACACGGGTTTGCACTGTTACTGGACTGTGAATGGGGCAAATTTAGCCGTGCTGACCTAGAATGTTCTTGGCAGCGGTGCCGTGCGTTTGAACCGGGACTCTTGCGCCACATTGTTTTGAGTATAGAGGACATGGACAATCAGCTGAGTCAATCAGCCCTTACATATGGCTCTTAAAATAAGAACTATTGAAGAGTGGAATTTATAAAAGATATAAAAAAAACCGCAGTGATTCCGCACATGTGCTACACATTACCTAGAGTGAAATAACTCCAATAAAATTAGATGCGTTCATAAAAATTGCACAGAAAACCCTTTTTGCTTTGCTTTAAAAAAGTAGAAGATATATTTGTGTGCAACTTTTCCCCAAGCACAACATAAATACGATAGATGTGCTGTGTCACTGTCTACACTGGGAAGCACTCTTGAGTGCGGAGCGGCGAGAGCTATTGAAAGCGGTTGGTGGTTATTTGGTTTGCTTTTTAGCGGGTTTCAGCTCTGGCAGGCCAAGGCTGAGGAGTAATTTGCAGGAGCAGAGAAAGGCAGGCCGATAAGGGGCTACTGGCGTGTGTTACTCTGTGGCAGGCCGATAAGGGGCCACTGGTGTGTGTTATTATGAGGCAGGTCTATAAGGGGCCACTGGTGTGTGTTACTCTGAGACAGGCCTATAAGGGCCCACTGGTGTGTGTTATTATGAGGCAGGTCTATAAGGGGGCCACTGGTGTGTGTTACTCTGAGGCAGGCCTATAAGGGGCCACTGGTGTGTGTTACTCTGAGACAGGCCTATAAGGGGCCACTGGTGTGTGTTACTCTGGGGCAGGCCTATAAGGGGCCACTGGTGTGTGTTACTCTGAGACAGGCCTATAAGGGGCTACTGACGTGTGTTACTCTGAGGCAGGCCTATAAGGGGCCACTGGTGTGTGTTACTCTGGGGCAGGCCTATAAGGGGCCACTGGTGTGTGTTACTCTGAGACAGGCCTATAAGGGGCCACTGGTGTGTGTTACTCTGAACAGGCTGAAAGGGGCCACTGGTGTGTGTTACTCTGAGACAGGCCTATAAGGGGCCACTGGTGTGTGTTACTCTGAGGCAGGCCTATAAGGGGCCACTGGTGTGTGTTACTCTGAGACAGGCCTATAAGGGGGCCACTGGTGTGTGTTACTCTGAGACAGGCTGAAAGGGGCCACTGGTGTGTGTTACTCTGAGGCAGGCCTATAAGGGGCCACTGGCGTGTGTTACTCTGGCCTTTGAGTACTGTGTGGTGAAGCGTGCTATGGCTTCATATGCTCGTATGGTGAAGGTGGCGGGAGCAATGTGCACCAGCTCCCTGTCACCCGCGGACACTGGCGTGTTCTGTGGCCCAACACACGCCGGGGACCAGACGCATTCCAGCAGCCCCCTCTCCCTCTTGATTTTTTTTCTTCTGTTTCTTCTTTCATATCTCTGTCTGTTTCAGTTATGATTTCCCTCTCTCTCATTCTCTGTTTGTTTGTCTGACGCATTCTACTTTTCCCATTTCCTCAACATTTCTTGTTATAGTCTTTGTTAATGTAGCCGCCTTCTGCTTCTTGGTTCTCATGCTCTCTCTCTCTCCTTCATTCTCTCTCTCTCTCTCTCTATCCCTCTCTCTCTCTCTCTCTCTCTCTCTCTCTCTCTCTCTCCCTCTCTCTCCCTCTCTCTCTCTCTCTCTCTCTCTCTCTCTCTCTCTCTCTCCCTCTCTCTCTCTCTCTCTCTCTCTCTCATCATCGCTCTCACTCGCTCTCTCTACAGCATTGAAAAAGCAAGGTCCCCAAAAATGAAAACAAAATGAGCAGCAGGTAAACAGCGATGCCTTTGTGTGCACGCTAACAAACACAGAGGGATTCAAATGGATCTGAAGAAATGGGAGCCCTTTGTAGTCGGTGGAAATATCGAACAGTAAGGGAGGGAGGACTAGCAGACGGGGGGGGGGGGGGGTGTGGAGGGCAGGAACAAGAACCTTATGTTCCCCCTAGTGCGAGGCTGTAAAACTCAGCATGGGGCCAGAAGACTGCCATTAATCTGACAACAGAATGCTTTAATCTATTAATTATTTGCTGGAATTCATACGCTAGTCTTTATTTTGCCATAAGCCAGGATATGATGAACATGCACTGATACACACTCACACACAGGCTCGATATACATGTATGCACATATGCATGCGCGCAGGCAGATGCGTGCTTATAAACACACTAATGCGCGCGCACACACACAAGACCGTACATAAACTCACTCACACATGAGTGCACACCCACACACTCGCATACACGTAAACGTAACCACGCCTTAGAACGAATGTGCACACGCACACACACACACACACACACGCGTAAACGCAACCACGCATTAATACGAATGTGCACACACACACACACACACACAGACACATACACTCACATACACGTAAACATAACCACACATTAATACGAACGTGCACACACACACATACACACTCACATACACATACACATACACACACACACACACACACACACACATACACACGTACACACACTCTGCAGTAACAAGGAGAGGGTACAACTGGAAGGTGCTTCACCCCTGCTCCGGACAAAGTCCGTCTCACCCTCCGCAGGCAAACACCAGATGTTGAGGTAGCTCTGCGATATAATATTTAATTTTAAAAAATGAAAAGCGAGAGTCGTGAGTGTGTGTGTGTGTGTGCGCGTGGCGTGTGCTTTGTGATTCCCGTTCTCTCACAGAGAGATATGAGAATGTTATTATGTTGTGATGGGGAAATGATGGTATTCAGGCAGCAGAGAATTCCGCCGTAATTCAATTCAATTTCCTTCAAAGCCTTCAATAGCAGGGTCCTAATAAAGACCGGGCTGTGTACCGCCATCCACCGCGATCGGAAGAGCAGATGCGCGGAGAGCTTGTGGATTTCCCCCTCCCCGAGCGATAGACACCCCTCTTCCCGCAGGGACCCGTTTAGGGATGTGGGATCCCGTGCGTTGTCTTAGCCACAAAGATGAAGTCTCAGCTGAGCCTCTGACTGAGTGTATATAAAAGCATAAAGCGATTACACAATGTCTGTCTCTCGTACCCTGAAAGCTTTCTTTATGAAACAGGACTTTTTATTGCTTTTCAGACTGGAACTGTTTTAACAGCGCTGTTATTGCCATCTGTCACCGATTTATCTTTTATTTATTGGCGCCGTTGAGATGGAAGGGACCGCTTTGTAATCTGACGGGCGGCGTATCTGCGGGCGGCCCAACCCCCCCCCCCCCAAGAAACACAGCCGCAGAACTGCAGGTGGGACGGAATGAAGCGTGGACCGAGATCAGAGGTCAAGGGTCATGTGCATGTGGAGGCCAGAGTAGAAAAGACAGGTTAGACAAGAGCAGGCTGAGAATGGAGCGGCGTAGGGGATGGTCACAGTGTACAGGTGGAGGCTTGATTGGCTTATTGATTTATGTGAAAGTGATTGTAGTGAAGGTAAAAGCTGGAGTAATGTATGTGACGGTTGGCGTCACGTAGATCCTGGTTGGACTTGGAGGGGTGCCGTTGGAGATCGCCGGAGGTGGAACTTTGTTTTGTGAAGATGGAGGCAGAGATTGGGGTAGGGTAGAACGGGGCCAGAGTGAGCTGTCTAGGTGACAGCCAGAGCGGTGTTGACAGGGGTTGGAGCAGGTTTTAGCTTGTGGCCTCTCTCCTCTCTCTAACTTGTCTTCCTTTCACAAAGCAGGTGACATCAAACCTCCGAGCCCTGCTTGCCCTCGGGGAAAGGCAAAAAGTAATCACATGTGGCAGGAACACAAAGCTGTATCTGGTGCGGCCTGCCGGGAATGTCAGGAATTTGCGTAAACTTTGCTTAGAGCTTCAGATAGACGGAACACCCTTGCTGGAAAGGTCAGGAACGTTCTCTCGGAAACAACAGTGAGTCGGGAGCCGGTCGGCCCGTGCCTTGCTCAGCCGTGTAGATTGTTTATTCTCAGAGTCGGTTCTTATTATGCACTTGTGATGTTGTGTGGCAGACGACAGTTGCCAGCCAAGCCTGTCTCTCCGAGATTGGACACTTTTTTTCTTCTTTGGGGAAAATATAAGTGTTTTCAGGTTCTGTTCTGCTGTTAATCACCTCATGCACCATGGTGTATGACTGTATTAGAGTATCCTCCAGGCTACAGAGAGGTCAAAACACCGGTCTGCTTCCTGTCTGTTATCGCCAAACCTGTTTGTCTGACTTCACTCCCTCCAACCTGTCATTGTTATTTTTGCGATTCACCGGTTGTTCTCACCTTTATTTTCCGCCCGTAGGTTTCTCTGAGCATTTGTGAGATTCACGTTACACGCTGTTCTCACCTGTAGAGCGAGTCTGTGTGTGTGTGTTTGTGTGTGTATGTGTGAATGTGTGTCTGTGTGAGTGTGAATATGTTTTACCTGGGATTTGTTTTACTCGTGGTTCTCACCTGTAGGGTTTTGTGTGTGTGTGTGTGTGTGTGCGTATGTGCGTACATGTGAATATGTTAGTGTGTTTCACCTGAGGCTTGTTTTGCAGTTCCAAGCTGTAGGGTATGTGTTTTTGTGTGTTTGTGGGTTTGTTTGTGTGTGTGTGTGTGTGTCTGCGTGTGCACACGTGTGTGTGTGTGTGTGTGCGTGTGCGTGTGCGCGTGCGCGTGCGCGTGTGTTTGTTTGTGTGTGTGTGTGTGTGTGTGTGTGTCTGCGTGTGCACACGTGTGTGTGTGCGTGTGCGCGTGTGTGCGCGTTAATACATCAGTGTGTTTCACCGGAGACTTGTGTTGTGGTTCTCAGCTGTAGGGTACGTGTGTATCTGGGTGTGTGTGGATATCTCTTGTGCGTCTCTGTGTTTTTCACCCACACTCTTCCCCTGTTTGCCTCATTGTCTCCCTGTCTCAGCGGTGACGGATGGATCCAGCGTTTGTTGTGCAAAGACAATAATGATAATGACAGTGACGCGGAGCTGCCTCTTATCTCCGAGCCTTGGCAGGCATTGGCGAGCGTCTGCGCTTCACGTAGGAGCCTGTAGCACCTTGCAAACTTCTGGAAGGACTTTACCCTCGTCCGCTCTAATGTGTCTTTAATAAACCTGACCTTAGTGTCTCTGTGATAAAGCGCTTCCAGGTGCTTTCGGAGGGAAAAAAAGCAACCAAAAAAAAACTTTCTTTCAACTTGATATATTTGTTCCTCCTTTGGCAAAATGCTGATCTGTTTTTTTCCCCCACCTCTCATCTTTATAACCTTGTTTTTTATTTTTTTAATATACATTATTTGCTAGTGCAAGGCAGATACAGTGACTGAAACTCCTTTAGAGTTCACCTTTAGTGGAAGTTCTTCATCTGTCTTTGGATTGGCAGAGGCTAAACATGACACCGGAGGGGGGGGGGGGGGTACTGTTTACAGTACAAACTCAAATTTCTTCATGCAGCCAGTATAACTGCCTGAAGCACAAAGCCTATAACCATTTCAACGAGGCCCTGATCTGACTAAACAGTTTTTTTTTTTTTGACGGTACGAATTTGGCTCTGAATGTTTTTTTTTTTTTTTTTTTTTTGATGAATCCGTTTTGCCTGTTGCTGGCTTTGTTGCCACTCAACACAGAGGCTTGTAACACAAATAAGGGCTTTTTGGGGCCAGTACCCAGGTGAAGCTAGAGCATTTGTGCACTTTTTTTTTTTTTCTGTGCGCATTGACAGTTTTACTGCTGATATGCAAAGGTAAAATGTGAAGCTGGCAACATGTCAGGTTTAGATTCAATCTGCGGCATGTTAAACGAGCTGGAAACGTCACAATACACATTTTGGAAGCAAGAACAAAACCACTTTTCTCTTTGAGCTTGGCTGACCTCTGGAAGGCTTGAATGAACGTTTATTTATATACATTTTTTAAATTTACTTATGTGTTTTTCCTTTTGAGGAACCATAGCATGATTCTGAAAATATGAATTCTGTGCTCTGACGTCTGAGAAGTTTGCCCAAGTGGAGAAAAGCATCAGTTTTGGCGTCGCCCGAATTTGAGCGGATTCATTTTTTATTAAAAAAAATTCTTGCAGTGCAACATATTTAAATAAAACTAGTGAAATTAATTTGTAGCTAAAATAAAATAGAAAGGCTCTCCTGGCACGTAATCTCTGCAACTGACTGGAGAAATACATCTAGAAAAAGGAATTTATGGAGGAGCAAAATGGCTGTTCTTTTGTACCGTTTAACTGGGCTTAGTTTCAGCTGCACAGTGATTGGCTGTTGCTGGGGTTAAAATGATGATGCAGCGACTCGAGAGCCTCCCACTCGTCTGGAGTAAGCCACCTGATGATAGGGTCAATCTCCAGTAATGCACCATCAACAATGCACAATATAGCCCCTTTTTAGAGGGGGTGAGAACGGCCAGGTGGGCGTTGCGGAGGATACGCAGTCACAGTATTGTCTGAGGATTTTCAAGGACAATGGTGTACGAGAATCTCCTCTGTGTTTTTCTGCTAAGCTGGACTTGGCCTGCCTGGCAGACAGACAGAAAGTAATTTTTGCACTCAATAGCCCGCTCACACTATCAGCCTTTCAGATACTGCACAGTCCCCATTGTACTGCAAATAAAGTCATCACATGTGCACGTGCACACCTTCACACACAGACACACACACACACACACACACACTATCAGACTTCCAGATACTGCACAGTCCCCATTGTACTGCAAATAAAGTCATCTCATGTGCACGTGCACACCTTCACACACAGACACACACACACACACACACACACACACTATCAGACTTCCAGATACTGCACAGTTTCTATTGTACTGCAAATAAAGTCATCACATGTGCACGTGCACACCTTCACACACAGACACACACACACACACACTATCAGACTTTCAGATACTGCACAGTCCCCATTGTACTGCAAATAAAGTCATCACATGTGCACGTGCACACCTTCACACACACACACACACACACACACTATCAGACTTTCAGATACTGACAGTCCCCATTGTACTGCAAATAAAGTCATCACATGTGCACGTGCACACCTTCACACACACACACACACACACACACACACACACACACACACACTATCAGACTTCCAGATACTGCACAGTTTCTATTGTACTGCAAATAAAGTCATCACATGTGCACGTGCACACCTTCACACACACACACACACACACACACACACACACACACACACTATCAGACTTCCAGATACTGCACAGTCCCCATTGTACTGCAAATAAAGTCATCACATGTGCACGTGCACACCTTCACACACAAAACACTTATGCATGACACATGCAGAGTTGCAGGCTGCACACATTTTCTGCGGTGGCTCCATATTTAGAGTGAGTGGGACTCCTGGTCATCTATGCTCCAGGCATCTTCTGAGCTGCTGCCCACGGAGAGCCGGAGAGAGAGCCGGAGAGAGAGCCGGAGAGAGAGCCGGGAAAAATGAGCAAGAGAGAGAAATGTGACAAAGAAGGAGTGTGCCTTTAAAAGACGCAGCAAGCAGAAAATAATGAAGAGTGAAGTAGAGGGGAAAGAAATGCAGATGGAGCTTTTTTTCTGCCTCTTTCCTCTCCTCCTCTCTCTTTTCCTCTCCTCCCCTGTCCTGCTCTTCTCCCCTCTTCTCTTCCCCGCTCCTCCCCTCTCCCAGGTGCAGTAGCTGAGAGTCAGGTGCACTGGGGGATTCAGAGTCTCCGCTTATCAGAGAGACACAGGAGCCCTGGAAACACGGGGAAGAGATAAGGACAGAACACGGAGAAGAGAGGAGTAGAGAGAGGGAGATAGAGGGGTGGAGAAAGGGGTAGAGAGGGAGATAGAGGGGTAGAGAGGGAGGAGAGAGGGATACATGCCTTGACTGGAGGAAGGGGAAGCAAAGGGACTGGAGACAGAACTGAGAGGGAGAGAATAGATGAAGGACTGAGAGAAGAAAGATGAATAAAATGATTGAAAGACGTGGGATGGAAAGAATGAGGTGGAGTATAATGGAGAAAGTGAGTGAGAGAGACAACGAGATGGAGAGAATGGCATAAATACCAAAAGCACAAAGCAAACTGGCCACTTAGAACAGTTATAAAAAATAATGTCGGTGAAAAGAGGGAAGGCTACGCGGTCACTATGAGACACAGCCAGACGGATGTGCACTGTCGCCTTCATCTGCAAACGCGCTGGAAACGAAAAGAGAAATATTTTTATAAGATTAAAATTCCACTCGGCGAATCCAAAGAAATGACTGGATAAGAAAGATGATCAGCCCCGCTGCCAATAGCGCTGATTTGAATTTGAATTTGAGAGTGAGAAAGGCTGGCAGGAGAAGAACGCCCACTCCACTCGACAGGGGGCTGAGTGGCTCATCCTCTGGACTGGATCCTGCCGTTCCTGTGACTGCAGGCCGTTCTGCTAGTGTTCCCACCTCCCCATTCCTTCCTCCTTAACTCTCTCTAACTCACTCCATCACTGACAATCCCTCCCTCCCTCCCTCTTTTCTTATCTCACTCTCTATCTCTCTCTCTCTTCCTCCCGCTCACTATCTCTATCACTCTCTCTCTGTCTATCGCTCTCACTCTCTCTCTGACTCTATTCTTCACTCACTCGCACGGTCAGTCCCTCTCTCTCTCCCTCTCTATCCTTCACTCGCACGCTCAGTCCCTCTCTCTCTCCCTCTCTATCCTTCACTCACTCGCACGCTCAGTCCCTCTCTCTCTCCCTCTCTATCCTTCACTCACTCGCACGCTCAGTCCCTCTCTCTCTCCCTCTCTATCCTTCACTCGCTCGCTCAGTCCCTCTCTTTGTCCCTCTCTATCCTTCACTCACTTGCTCTGTCCCTCTCTTTCTCCCTCTCTATCCTTCACTCACTCGCTCTGTTCCTCTCTTTCTCCCTCTCTATCCTTATCTCACTCTCTATTTGGATAATTGGGGACTGTTGCCTGAATGATACTGGCTTGGGCATGTATTGTACAATAAAGGTTTTGTTAAAACTCAAAACTCTCTCCCTCCCTCTCTATCTCACTCTGTACCTATCTCTGGTGCTCTCGTGGCTGGTAGTCAGGGATAGGGCCCTCGCGGTTGGTAGTCAGGGATAGGGCCCTCGCGGTTGGTAGTCAGGGATAGGGCCCTCGCGGTTGGTAGTCAGGGATAGGGCCCTCGCGGTTGGCTGGGTGTTGTGAGCGGTGTTGTGAGTTTGCGGCGGGGCGCTCTCTGATCGCTCTCAGACACGCCGGAGGACTGCTGGGTAATTACCCTCTGCTTCCCGGTCGTCATTAGTAGGCAGTCGGAACGCATTACAATCAGGACAGGTTGAGCCGGATCGGAGAGCGCGCGCGTTACCCCTACGTGAACCGCGTTCGACCGTGAGTTCAGGCGCTGCGTGAACGCAGATCATGCATGGCGAGTTTCCACTGGGCCTGCCGTTCACCCCGTAACAATCAGGGAAGGAGGAAGAGAGTCCTCCCCTCCGCTCCCCTGCCTGCCGTATTTATCCTATTCCTGCGTTCACAGATGGGGTTGTGCGCCAAAGAATGATCTCTTTTGAAAAAAGCTCCACCGTGGATAATGAGGATGAATAGGGGACAGGACTCAGCGCCTCTTTGGGCCGCATTAGGGCTCTCTTGAAAAAGAAGGAAAGGGAAAGACAGTGTTTGACACATTTCACACAGTCTCTGCATTGTCCTCCATGTGGCTGTGCTGACCTACGGTGTTTGTGTGGGACTGTGTTCCACGCCTGTGCTAGCTCTGCTGTAATCGTGTTTGCTATTGATTGGGTCTGTTTCTGATACAGTCTTTAGGTTTGTCTAAGACTGCCATAGCTATACTATACCAACTATATATGCAATGCCATATGCTTGCTTGCGATTAGGTATGCTGTAATAGTCCCACAGCTTGGATATGACTGCCTAATCTGTGCTGACCATAGCTGTGCTGTAATAGACTATGTGATTGGCTGAGGCAACCATAGTTGTGCTATAATGTACTTTGTGATTGGCTTGGATAATTATAGATGTGTTGTAATATACTGCGATTGGCTGATATAAACATAGCTGTGTTGTAATAGTCTCAGTGATTGGCTGAGATAACCATAGCTGTGATGTAATAGACTCTGTGATTGGCTCAGATAATCATAGCTGTATTGTAATAGCTTATGTGATTGGCTAAGACAACCATAACTGTACTATAATATACTTTGTCATTGGCTGAGATAATCATAGCTGTGTTATAATGTACTCTGTGATTGTCTCAGATAATCCTATCTTTGCTGTAATAAACTGTGATTAGCTCAGATAACAATAGCTGTGATGTAACGTACTTTGTGATTGGCTCAGATAATCATAGCTGTATTGTAATAGTCTTAGTGATTGGCTGAGATAACCATAGCTATGATGTAATAGACTCTGTGATTGGTTCAGATAATCATAGCTGTATTGTAATAGTCTCTCTGATTGGCTGAGATAACCATAGCTGTGCTGTAGTAGGCTCTGTGATTGGCTGAGATAACATAGTTGCACTGTAATAGGCTTCATGCTTGACTACGATAGTCAGAGCTGTACTGTAATGGACTCTGTGATGGACTGGGATAATCATAGTTGCGCAGTAACAGAGTATGTGATTGGGTAAGATAATCATAGCTGTGCTGTAACATACTCTGTGATTGGCTGAGATAATCATCGCTGTGCTGTAACTGACTGGGATTAGCTGAGATAATCATAGCTGTGCTGTAGTCGTCCATGATTTGCTAAGGAAATCTTAGCTGTGCTGTAATAGACCCTGTGATTGGCTGAGATTATCATAGCTGTGCTGTAATATACTTTGTGATTTTCTAAGATAAGCATAGCTGTGCTGTAACAGAGTCTGTGATTGGGTGAGATAATCATAGCTGTGCATTAACAGAGTTTGTGATTGGCTGAGAAAATCATAGCTCTGCTGTAATAGACTATGATTGGCTGAGATAATCATAGCTGTGCTGTAATAGACTGTCTGGCTGGCAGCGGTTGCTGTTGGTGTCCGAGACGGGTTGGCTGCTGGCATGGCTCCATCAGAGTAGTGATAGCCGTCTGTTTCTGTAATGTCCTGAATGACCTGGACTAAACCCACCCGGTCATGTCTATGGATCTCCTCGGCGACCTGCCACAGTACTGTACAAACCCTCCAGTTTCCATAGCAATGTCAGTCCACACCCTTTAGCCCCCCACCCCCCCCTCCCACATACATACACACGCACACACACACACACACACACACACACTGCCTGCAACCTCAACCCTCTCCAGTTCCAAACCTACACCTCCCTTCTGGCCACAAGCAGCTCCAACCTACAAAAGTATGGTGACATTAACCTCATGCTTCACAATTTCAGGTCAGGCCGTTGTATATTTTTAACAAAACTGCAGGTGCTCAACACACGCCGCCCCCCCCCCCCGCCGCCCCCTCCCCCTCCACATAACATATTCTCCTCTCCTTCAGGTAATGAAGTGCGAGAGAAAGGTGGAAAAAAAAAAACCTTTTGTCAGCAGTTTTGCACCCCTTGCTTTCGCAGGGGCTTTCACGTATTTGGAGCTGTCTTAGGTGTACAGTCAGGGATATTGATTTCCTCCACGCGAGCTGCATTCGGCCGAGTGTAAATAATATGTGTCTTCCTTCCTTCGTCACCGGAATGAGTGTGTAAGTGTTTACTCGCAGCCCTCTGTGCTGAAGCACTCTGCATATATTAGCATTAATGTGAGGACGGAGCACAGAACGGGCTCCGGTGGAGGCATATCAGCCAGGCCCACGTGCGAGAAGTCTTCCTCTACACACAGGTATACCTCTTCAAATATTAAACACGCAGTATGGAATCTTCAGATTTTGAGCACACAAATTTGCTCCTTCAAATATTAAACACACAGTGTTCCTCTCCTCAATACAGCATCGAAAAACACCGTGTTTGTTCCTCAGATGTTAAACACACACATTACTCAAAAATATATTACAGAAAACATCTTTGTGCTCCTTAAAATATTAAACACAGAAACACCCTACTAAGTTTTTAAATATTTAAACTTAAATAGATATCAAACACACATTATTATTTCATATAGCAACATGCATAATGACTCCTTCTGATATTAAACATGCGCAGCACAACATCTACGATATCAAACACGTGCACAATTGAGCTTTTTCTCATTTTAAGCATGGACAGGCACGTGCGATATCGCTGGTAGTAGAAATACTCGTTCTTGGTTATGCCATATATGAGGCGGCATTCTTTATGTATGCGTGTGTACAATATTGTACGGCTGAAAGCCGGCTGTGGATATTGATGTGGGAGGGGGAGAACAACGCCGCTGCTCAGGTAAGTGACTCTCACAATAACAGGAAGCTAGCGTGACTGTGGAGGGCCCGTCATTAACCCAGAGGAAACGGACAGCTTGTTTCATTAACGCTGGCCGCTGCGTTTATATCGGCTCCCGTGCTTCAAACTTGATTAATGGTGGCCTGTCCACTGCTGCTATTTAAAGACGGGAACGAGAGGGAGAGGGTAGCATTTAAGAAACATGTAGTTAAGAAACAAGGCAGCTCAGCGGAGAGGGCCCAATAAGCACCCCACCACTGTGAGGTAAAGGCGCGCGGCCGTAGACTATACCATTCTACACTCTTCTTTGGTATAGTATGCTGTGGTTGTTGTGGTTGTTCACTGGTGTAATATTCCAGAGGGATCACTCGCAATCACGAGAATCAATCGGTCACCCCACCAAACAACTGATTTGGTTTATCAATCAGGCGATGAGTCGCTAATGTATTCCACCAATCAATCAATCTATCATTAAATCAATCAATCAACCAACCGGTCAGTTCACTCAAGCTTTGTGTAGCCTTTGCACTTTCCAAAAATACAGCAAAATACATTAAATTAAAGACAACAAGTAGATGAGAAGGAATACAGACAATAAACTAGTAAATATTGAGAGGGCCAGAGCAGGTGATTCCTGCCTCTCTGGTGTCAGGGCTCAGAATTCCCACCAGACCAGCTGCACCCGGGCCACGAGCAGAATCGGCATGACCATAAACGCCCAGCGGAGCATGGCTCAGTGTTTGTGGACACGCAGCGTGTTGCCTGAAACACCAGGGACGTGTGTTTACAAGGGATAACCCCGACGTTTTCTTACTCTCCCCAGCAGACGGGATTGAGGTAAAAGAGGATTTGCTTGTTTCTGCCACCAGCCATGCTGTGCCTCAGACGGGGATAATTAGATGTTTCAGTCTGCGTGGGTTTGGGCGGGGACGTGCCAGGCACGGCATACGAATGCGTCCACCCCAGACGTTGCCCTAACTTCAACCTGAACCGAGGGAGACCAATTCAGATGTGATAACAGCGTAGCTTTTTCTGCTGTAGCCTACTGTAATTGCTCTGGATGAGAGACCCCCATCATAAGTTTAAAAAGCTTATATTTCAAAACGAAGGAGTTTGCTCCCGTGGATCGGGGTGGTGGTGGGAGATTGCAATTGTGAACTGGGGAGGAGGGGGGGATTAAACCCAGGTGTTAAATGAATGGTATGTGATGTAGATGTGCATTATACATTGTGCCTATTCACAGGCAGGCATAACCTGTGCTCGGCTAAACTTATCCAAACCTTAGCCTATCAATGACTGAAACCTTACCCCTAATGTAATCTGACCCAAATAGTGGTCCAGGCCTCAATCTGAGCCCAGTGAATTTAACATTCAACATTTTTTATAAAAATGACCATGCAGCATTTTTCTTCCCCCCTGTAGTCTCTGTTTTTGTAATCAGGTTTATGGTTGTTTTACTGCGTGTAGTCTTCACAGGGGAAGCTGCAAATGTGTGTGTGTGTGTGTGTGTGTGTGTTTGCGCGTGTGCATGTATGTGTGTATATACGTGTGTGGTGTGTGTGTGCGTGCGTGCGTGTGTTTTTGCGCGTGTGCATGTATGTGTGTGTGTGTGTGTGTGTGTGTGGGAATGTGAATTAGTGTCTGTGTGTGTGTGTGCATGTATGTATGTGTGTATATACGTGTGTGTGTGTGTGTGTGAATGAGTGAGTGAGCAGCTCCTGTCAGTTGCAGTGTACTACTGAGAGAGAGAAGAGGGAGGTGGCGGGCCTCCTCGGAACAGAGCCGCGATGGCAGCCTTATTTATAAAGCTGTGGCCCGCGACATTACTCAGCTTTATTTATAAAGCCGCGAGTCCTCCTCTATGCTCAGGTGCTGGAGTGGAGGTGCACAGGGCCCAGCCTGGCAGCAGCCCCAGGTGCGAGGGGGGTATTTATACGCTCCCTGCCTCGGGACTGGGCTCTGCGTCCATCATTGTCCCGGGCCTGCAGGGCGCCGATGACGAACGGCTCCCTTTCTGTGTTCCCCCGCTCCATTAGAACACAGAAATGCACCGTGCGATGGACTGTGATGTAAGAGCGGGGGAAATGCGATCTGCATGCGCACGCAGCGCAGCGGTGGCGGACAGCGGCCGATCCCGCTCTTTATTGCGCCGTAAAATATTTGTTTGTTTTCCCTTTTTATTGTATTTTCCCTCTTGCTGTTGTTTTTTTAATAATCACTTAAATGTAAGGCATTGATTCATGGGATTGCAATTGTTTTATGTGTGTTTGTGGTGGAATTTTGCATATGCCTGTATAGACTAAAGTAAAGTGTTTCTATACACTAAAAACCATACACTTTGAATCCGGGCCATACTGACTGTGGCCGGTAGCCCCGTAGGACGATGTGCAATTGGTGGTTGCGTTGCCCAGCGTATGGGAGTGTTCCAGGTTTCATTGCTAGCGATGCCCGACGGTTGATTGGGCGCCTTTGGTCTGCATGTTAAAAAGCCACATTGGAAACAAAAAAAGACGACTACGCTACGGCAGAAAACCATCTACACTCGCCCGAATCGGCAGTGGGGTTCGGCCATGAACGCAGTCACGGGCGCAGTTAATCGGACATTCCAAATTAGAGTGGGAATTGAATATGTACACTACAGACCCATGATTGGCACCAAATGTATACAGTATATAACAAACAACAAATGTGTATATAAAACATACAACTAATAAGCTATGCAGCGGTCATATAATGCAAAAGGAAGCCAGCTGCATGAGATCGGGTGTCTGATGACTCTGACTAATGTGCTTTTAGAGGTCAGCTCTCACAACGTGATCGTGGGTCCTGCTGTGTCTAATGCACTCGCTATTCTTAGAAAAAGAAAACACATGTAACATGTGCACCTTGAAGGTGACGGCCTTTATTTTTATTCAAAAGGACATTTGATCTATTGCAGGGTCGCGAGGAGAGTAGCGCTAAAAGAACTGGACCCTCCAGTAAAAATCCAGGTACCTAATTG
The DNA here is from genome assembly GCA_022702515.1 of Ilyophis sp. 1 JC-2022. NCBI lineage: Eukaryota > Metazoa > Chordata > Actinopteri > Anguilliformes > Synaphobranchidae > Ilyophis > Ilyophis sp. 1 JC-2022. The sequence continues at coordinate 15,233,059 of CM040397.1, read as the reverse complement.
GGTTAACACTACAGGATCTGTACAAAAGACATTTGTACTGCATGTCAAGCTACATAAAGCAGTGTGTTAAGATGATAATACAGTTATTATTATTATTATTAGTATTATTATTAGTATTATTAAATGGTAAATGGACTGCACTTATATAGCGCCTTTATCCAAAGCGCTTTACAATGGCCTCTCACTCACCCGTTCACACACACATTCACACACCAATGGCGGCAGCCACCATGCAAGGCGCTAGCCTGCTCATTGGGAGCAATTTGGGGTTCAGTGTCTTGCCCAAGGACACTTCGACATGTGGACAGGAGGAGCCGGGGATCGAACCGCCAACCCTGCGATCAGCGGACGACCCGCTCTACCTCCTGAGCCACAGCCGCCCGTTGGTGCTTTGTAGTATTACTAGTAGTGGTAGTAGTAGTATAGTAGTAGTATTCGTATTATTGTAGTATAATAGGACTCACTGTGATAGTGGTATTTGTATTAGCGTTAGCGCAGAATGCTGAAGTATTGTAATACCTGAGTAACTAGAAGTGTCCCTTATGGAAGACTTAGCTGGCCTGTCTCTCCAGGGTCTTGGTTATGTTCACAAGGTGCTCAATCATTTGATCATAAAATGGCGCCTAAAAATACTGGGAGTCATGGGAAATACCGAGGGGACCTGGAGACTCTACCGCCGCCCTTGAAAAGCTTGGGGAGAAGCACAGCTCCGTGTGCACGTCCCATTCCGCTTGATTCCGTTTAGGATGGGGAGAGGCGAGCACCAACAAACAGGTAAAACAAAGGCAGTCGTGAAGGACATTTCTCAAAGCCGGTCATGGAGACGGAGAAAGAGACGGAGAGAGGCGGAGATGGTAGATCACACAGCGAGATGTGTGCAAATCCCGCGTCCTGCCTGGAGCTCCTTGGAACACACAGCCCTGATCAGGAAATGGGGCCACTTTGGCGCCATGCCCAGGGGAACTATTTAAGCAAGAATACATATTTAAACAACTTAATGTCCTCTTACATTTAAATAATAATGTGCCTCATTAGAATAATTTGCTTTAATTTGTTGAATCTCATTCTCCCTTGGAGTTTGTTGAAACGGAGGCCACTGGTTGGTCTGAAAACAATAGATTTGACCGATAATGATGGCCACTAAGCAGAGTAACTGGAATCAATCTCTCTCTCGCTGTCTCTCTCGCTCTCTCTCTCTTGCTCTCCCCCCATCCCTCCTTCTCTGGTATGTCTCTTGGAACTAGTTATCTGTTAGTATCTTCTTTGCACCTTCTCCAACATCTGTGCACCATGTTCCACACGAGGAACACGCTGTGCGTTTTATTCTGGGCAGCTCATCAGAAGGCAGCGTTTTGCGAGGGAAAGCAAATAAAAGCCGAAAGAGTGTTGCTCCGAGTCGGGCTCCTGGCTTCCTACATCAAAGCTAAAAAGCGCTACCTTCTGAGAGCGCGGTTGGGGGGTCGTGAGAAACGAGTCATGCGCGCACGCACTGTGGGCTATATCAGAATGTACCTGAGGTGGGTACCTTCCTCTTACCTTTCTCTTGTGTCCTCACCGTAAGGTTTCACTGCATGCTGTCTCAGCAGTGATCGTGATGTTGGGCTCAGCGGTGATCGTGATGTTGGGCTCAGCGGTGATCGTGATGTTGGGCTCATTGGTGATCGTGATGTTGGGCTCAGTGGCGATCGTGATGTTGGGCTCAGCGGTGATCGTGATGTTGGGCTCAGCAGTGATCGTGATGTTGGGCTCAGCGGTGATCGTGATGTTGGGCTCAGCGGTGACCATGATGTTGGGCTCAGCGGAGATCGTGATGTTGGGCTCAGCGGTGATCGTGATGTTGGGCTCAGCGGTGATCGTGATGTTGGGCTCAGCGGTGATCATGATGTTGGGCTCAGCGGTGATCGTGATGTTGGGCTCAGCGTTTATCGTGATGTTGGGCTCAGCAGTGATCGTGATGTTGGGCTCAGCGGAGATCGTGATGTTGGGCTCAGCGGTGATCGTGATGTTGGGCTCAGCGGTGATCGTGATGTTGGGCTCAGCGGTGATCATGATGTTGGGCTCAGCGGTGATCGTGATGTTGGGCTCAGCAGTGATCGTGATGTTGGGCTCAGCGGTGATCGTGATGTTGGGCTCAGCGTTTATCATGATGTTGGGCTCAGCGATGATCGTGATGTTGGGCTCAGCGGTGATCGTGATGTTGGGCTCAGCGGTGATCGTGATGTTGGGCTCAGAGGTGATCGTGATGTTGGGCTCAGCGGTGATCGTGATGTTGGGCTCAACAGTGATCGTGATGTTGGGCTCAGCGGTGATCGTGATGTCTGCTGGTTTTTGTTGTTGCTCTGCACTTAACTGATCAATTAAAGGGTAACTACGCTCTAGATCACGTTTTTTTTGTTTGCTGTAAACGTGTTTGTATGCCTACCTTATAATGAAACGTATTCATCCATTCCGTTATTTCAAAGAACTCTTATACCACCTAAACAGTCCACTAAAATATGTTTCTGAAAATATTTGAGGTGAGAAATAGGCCATATGATTGCAGAATCTTGATTCATATTTGATCTGCAACATGTAGTTTGACAGTTGGATACAAGTTATACTAAATTAATTTGTACATTGTCTGTTCATTTCTGCAAATGAAGATGGACACACCTTCTCCACGCCCCACCCCTCTCTCACCTCACTCACCCCACAAAGTGTTTTTCAGAATTGTGTAGTAGGCGGAGACAGGCTGAGACAGTGAGTGTACTTACTCTTTAAAGATTAAAGCAGTCAGTTACACAGTTAACTCAGCTGTTTGTTTTGGTCTAAGGTGGTTGTTGTATTGAAGGTGATAACAAAAATACAAGGAGCAGGGTTAGCCACTCCTGGCTCACAATGCCGTGTACCACAAGATATGACAAGGGGCTGTCACTCAAGGGTGACCCCGGGGGCGGGGCAGGGGGTGTCCCAGGGAACGTCAGCTCCCGATCACACGTACAGCGCTGTGTTTTATTAGGGTTTTATTATCTTCTTCTCTTTAAAAACATCTTTCAGCATCAGCTCAGAAGGAAGAGAAGAGAAGCTGCTGCTTACGCGCGCTTTTCTTTTAAGTTTTGTAAAAAAGTGCTTCTGGTGCTGTCTGTGATCTGTGTGTGTCTGGTGGGTGTGTTTTGTGTGGCTTTTTTTGTGTTGTTGTGTTTTTTTTCCGCACCAGCGATAGCCGCTCCCCGGAGGCATTATGTTTTTATGTTGTTGTGTTTGTCTTCGTCCCCTCCCATCTCGTGAACGCATATCATCAGAACGCCTTGAGGGAATTTCTTCACATTTGGCCTAAACGTCCACTTGGCCTCAACTGATTAGATTTTGGTGGTCAAAGGTCAATGTTACTGTGACCGCACAAAAGTTGTTTTGGTCATAACTCAAGAAATATGCTAATTATGACAAAATTTCACACAAATGTCTAATAGGATAAAATTATGAAATGATGACATTTTATATCCAAAAGTTCAAAGGTCAACTTCACTGTGACATCATACCAAGTGAAGCATGTTTCTCACTGGAAATTATTCATTGGAATCATATATGCCAATATAGTTATCACTTCCATTTCCCCAATAAATACACTCGCTACATATATTTTATCATGACATGGACAGACATGGATGTAAACTGCAACTTGGCTTGTTGGCGGAGGCATACAACCACAAGGTGGTTATTTCTAGTTGTGTTTGTCTTTGTCTCTGCGTGTCAGAGTGTGCATTTAGGCAATTTCTGTATTTTTGCATATAACTTTGTTCCTGGAGATCTACAACCCTGTTCCTGGAGTTCTACTCTCCTGTAGGTTTTCGCTCTAACCCTAATAAAGCGCACCTCATTCAACAGCTAGAGATCTTGTTGAGCTGCTCATTAGTAGAATCAGGTGTGCCAAATTAGGGTTGAAATGAAAGCCTACAGGACAGTAGATCTCCAGGAGCAGGGTTGGGCAGCCCTGATATAAATGAAAGAAAGTGCGACGGCCAAAAAAAGAGCGAGAGCTCTGGAGCTGGGAGTGCGTGTGAGCGGCCCGTTATTTTCATCAGATTCATTTCAGTACTTTGAGTGATATGCTTTAAGCAGCGAAGCAGTAAATTAAATATATATAAATACGCACAAATGCCTTGATAGAGTCAAGTCCATTTGGTGTTGTGAGGGTTTCAGAATCCATCGCAGCGAGCGTCCTCGGGCGCTGCCTGCTGCCGCATGGAGCTGCCACTCTCCTTGGCAGCGCGTCGCCAGCCGGCGTGTCAGCGCGTCCATCACCGCGGCTACGACGCGGCTCATGTACTCTCGGGAGTGTCAAAGCCTATTTCTCCCCACCCTGCCTGTGTGTGTGTGTGTGTGTGTGTTAAAGGGAATGGTGTATGCATTGTGTAGATTTAGTGCCTTTTGACAGACGTTTTGTTTCTTTTTTTTTTTTTTTTCGGTGACTCAGCTCAGGTTCTCACACTTTCAAGGTGGAGGAAAGGAGGATACGCTTCAATAGATGAGTGTGAGAGAGAGAGAGAGAGAGAGAGAGACTCCAGGTATGGAGATGTGCAGGGCATTTACCTGTGGAAGCTCACACAACCTGCAGTTCTGGAATTTGCTGCTGTTTTTCATGCCTGGGAACAAAGAATTTTGTTACAAGGAAATTATTTCCTCTTAAGACTATTGCAAAGCAAGGCTATCTGAAAGCAATATTGTTTGGTATTTTCTCATTGTGATTAATAAGAAAGAAACATTTCTTCTGCCCATTTTTCTCCAACGCATTCGCTTCATTTCCTCAGGAACAAAAAGAAAATCAAAGGAAGAAGAAACCTGGGAGCCAGTATAAGATATGCAAGAAAGTTTGTTTTTTCTCTAAAGAAAACATTTAAAGGAATTACTCCCACATTGTCTTTTGGTTATATAAGCTATATGATATTGTGCGTGTGTGTGTGCGCGCGCATGTGTGCACGCATGTGTGCGCGCACGTATGTGTGTGTGTGTGCGCCTGTGTGTGTGTGTGTGCGTGCGTGCCCGCGTGTGTGTGTGTGTGTGTGTGTGTGTGTGTGTGTGAGTGCACGCATGTGCGTGTGTGTGAGCGTGTGTGTGTGTGTGCGTGTATGAGATGTCTCTTTAGTGCAGGAGAACAGCGGCTGGTCCGAACCATGCATGTCCCTCCAGCATTAAGCTCTCTCACTTTCCCAAACACAAAGTAATGATGATGGTCTCTCAATGTGACTGACATTCCCCTGCCAGCCGATTGGCCGCGTTCCAGGAGCCTGTGTTTGACACAGTCATACACGGAGCATCCGCTCTTCGAAGTGACTCTCCATTCACTCTAGGCCTCTCTAACTCACTCTACGTAGATGGAAGACTCAGTCCTACTAATTTCCCTATGTTTGCAAAGTCCATATGAAAGTCATATTCAAATGTTCTAGTTTGAATTATGAATTAATTATTTTATTTTTTTTAAGAACGCAAAACACATCTGTCATGAGTGCATTGCATCACCATGACAACATTTTTGTGGAGGAGTGCGATGCTCTCGCCTCATTGTGCATTCTTCCTAAAGACGGAGGCAGGTCTTCCCTGATCACCACAGCCCTCCCAACTCCGTTCTCCATATATCAGTCAGCGTCTCACATCGGGCCGTTCACCACCGGCTGACAGTTCACTGCGCATTAATTTTGCTTCACGCAGCTGAGATGGCCTTGCATTTTGTTCGGGATTCAATAAATCTTGCAGGTTTCTTGTTGCTATTTTTGGGTGTTTTTAATGGTATCTGGTGAGGAGAAGATTCATGCAGTCCAGACTGTTTACCATGCACCTTTCATCTCTCGGCATTCAAAATAAAGCTGTTTGTTGTGGATTGTTTGCTTTGTCGAGGCGGTTAGATGGTGGTTGTGCTCTTGGCTCTGTTAATGGGGGAGATATTGTAGTGTATACTGAAGGTAAAGGGATTATGGGGTACGGGTGTATCCGGAGCCGAATACCCTATTCGGGAAAGCACGAATAATACGTTGGAACAGATATTTTTTTCTACCCGAAGTTGCTTGTGAATATTCGGATTCGAAAAAAATAAAATCAAAAGAAATAGCGAGAGAGAGAGAGAGAGAGGCACTAATTCGGCACAGCTAGCTATCTGCCAGAGATTTAATTGAGATAGCCACCAACAGGAGTAATTATGTTACGTATGTTACGTTAACGTTACAAGTCCACAGTGTGGATTCATTGCGAGTTCTTATAGTAAAAAAAATTTACAATATGAAATCACAACAGGCAGAAAGGTTAGTTATTATGGAAATAGTTTTCATTCAAATGTATAATGGAATGGTTTCATGTTTTTTTTATAAAACTGAGTTGATTATTCTGAGTTGATTATTCTGAGTTGATTATTCTGAGTTGATTATATATTGTACTGTAGATTTTATTGTATTGTAGATTTTTTCCAGTTCCAGTTCTTATTCAAAATTATTGTTCAGTGTCCCCCAGTTAGGGGGTGGGGGGTTGGATAAATAAGTCCAGAATATAGTTCTTATAAAAGGTTTTGAAAAGAAAAAAAGACAGTGAGGGGGTGAATACTCATAAATTGCAATATCAATTCATTTTAGACTAGAAAATAGGACATTTTCTATATGTAACACCACTTCCGGCTGAAGCTCCGCCCACTACCATTTTTAAAATCCGGATACAGATACAGATAATGTTGATGGTCCAACAGATACAGATAGTGGCATCGCTGCACACCCCTATTATGGAGTAGTATACACTATACTAAGGGATGATGTGGTAGTGTACACTAGACTAAGGTTTTATGGGGTAGTGTACACTATACTAAGGGATGATGTGGTAGTGTACACTTGACTAAGGTATTATGGGGTAGTGTGCACTATACAAAGGGATTATGTGGTAGTGTACACTAAACTAAGAGACAATGGGGTAGTGTAGTCATCCAAGGAATGATGGTGTAGTCGTGTACACTTATCTAAGGGATTATGGGGTAGTGTACATGATAATAAGGGATTATGGGGTAGTGTACACTAAAATCAGGGATGATGGGTTAGTGTACACTAATCTAAGGGATGATGATGTAGTGTACACTAAAGTAAATTATTATGGGGTAATTTGCACTAAAGCAGTGGATAATATCATAAAGGAGTGTACCCTAAAAGAGCTGAGGGGGTAATGTATGGGGAGTAGTATGTTCAGGTTATGGGCATTATCTGCACAGAATGCAGGAGTGGTTTTCTTTATTTTTTATATATAATTACCTGCCGCATTCCTGCCAGTCGTGGCCTGGCTGTGATCCGTCCGTGGCAGTGCTCTGGGTGTTTCTGCTAGTACTGCTTAAAAATCAACCCTCGCCCTCTCCTCTCCTCCCCAGACACAGAGCTTAGATCCCCGGTGATGATTCAACCATAAATAAAATATCGCAGAGACGGGCAGCTGCAGAAAAGAAATAAAATAAATCCTGACACGTTAGCTTTCCGTGAGTTTACGTGTTTTGCTGCTTACTTTAGAAGGTTCCGGAGGTATAAGCGATCCCGTTTCTCTCCATACCTCTCCCGCCGGACATATTTGGGCTGTGGCTTCCTCGACGGAGG